>CAUYPK010160618.1:0-24811 GCA_963574355.1 Loris lydekkerianus | reverse complement strand
GCCTCCAGGACTGTTTGGGTCATATTAGAAATGCTATAGTGCATAATACAAGGGCACACGTCAGATCTATTATTATAGAGTATAAATGTCTTAACACAATAAACAAGTAAATGAGATGAGATATATATTAACCAGTGTGATATAAGCATTCCTAATTCTATATGAAATCAGCACATTGTACCCCATAAATGCATTAATGTAAAGAAAGAAAAAAAGAAAGAAAGAAAGAAAGAAAGAAAGAAAGAAAGAAAGAAAGAAAGAAAGAAAGAAAGAAAGAAAGAAAGAAAGAAAGAAAAAAAGAAAGAAAGAAAGAAAGAAATATAGGTCTGGAGCCCTCTCTAGAACTCAGGAGCCTGGAGTTGGGGTAGTGACATGATTCCATTTGTATCTGTTAGACTCTCTCATAATTTAGAGTCCTTTGAAACTCCAATAAACTTTTGTGTTTTTTTTTTTTTTTTCGTTGTTGTTGTTATTGTTTCTTTGTTTGTTTTTTTGAGACAGAGTCTCATTTCACTGTGTTGCCCCAGACTAGTGTGTCTTGCCATCAGCCTAGCTCACAGCAACCTTAAACTCCCGGTTTCAAGCAATCCTCCTCCCTTACCCTCCCAAGTAGCTGGGACTTGAGGCACTTGTCATGACACCTAATTTTCTTATTTTTAGTAGAGACAGGGTTTCCTTCTTGCTCAAACTGGTCTCGAACTCCTGAGCTCAAGCAATCCTCCTGCCATGGCTTCCCAGAGTGCTAGGATTACAGGTATGTTTATTATACACCTGACCCAATAAATTACTCTTATTTGATGATATTTGTTGAATGCTTTTATAGGTACTGGGAGAAGGAGATAAGTAAGATACAATCCTTGACCTAATAGGATTCAATAGAGGGCCTATGATTTTTATTCCCATGCAAAAGTAAATGCTCACTTTTTAGTTATATTCTTTGGATTTTTTTTTTTTTTAATTACTTTTCATTACTTCCAACCTATCCAATCAGCCAAACATCCCAGTTAGGGTTGGCAGATTTAGCAAATAAAAATACAGGATGCCCACTTAAATATGAATTTCAAATACACAATGAATAACTTTTTTTTAGTATAATTGTGACCCAAATGTGGCATGTTTCAAATATAAATATGTTTCGTTGCATTAGGAAATAATATGCTGTTTATTTTTAAATATACTGTTTGGTTGCCAGATTTAATGAAAATGCAGGATCCCTGTTAAATTTGAATTTCAGATAAACAGGAATAAAATTTTAGTTATCATATTATACATATTTACAACTGAACAGTTATTTGTTATTTATCGGAAATTCAAATTTAGCAGGGCATCTTATATTTAATCTGGCAAGACAAATCCCAATGCTAAGAGTAGATTCTTTTATCTTTTCATCCAGGTAAACTTTTTCAGTCCTTACAAGGTGTTATAGACTGAATGTTTGTGTCTGCTCTGGATTTATATATTGAATCCCCAATGAATGATGTGATGGTTTTGGAAATGGGGCTTTTAGGACTTATTAAGGGTAGAATACATCATAGGAGTGGGGTCCTCATGACTGGACTAGTGTGCGTCTGAGACACATGACAGCTAGTGCTCTCTCCCAACCCCCACTGACACAAAGAAGAGTCATGTGAGCCCACAGCCAGAAGGTAGCTGCCTGCAACCCAAGGGGAGAGACCTCACTAGATAGAGACACTGCTGGTGCTTTGATTCTGGACTGCTAGCATAAAGAACTTCATCTTTGGTATTAACGTCATCTATGATAATTGTATATGTGCCGTCTTATTCCTTATTTTCAATAAATCTTTGCACTGTATATTTAAAATGATTATGTTAAAGATGTGTGTCAGTAACTTGGAAAAATGACATACTCCTACATGCTATACTAATATTCACTACTTTCATTCATTAAATGGTCAACCACTGATACCATTTTTAAAAAAAAGGAGTTCAGGTTATGGGATCAGACTACCTGAATTTAAATTCTGGCTGTGATTCTTACTAAATATATGATCTTGTGCAAATTACTTGTCTTTGGCAGCCCAAGTTAAGGCACAAGGCTTGGTGTTAAATGTTGTAAAAGGATTCAAAGTGAATAAGACGATTTCTGCCCTCAAGGGCTTCTCTTTCTAAAGAAAATAGATGCATACACAACCATGCTTGGTCTGCGCCACTGCCCAAACCTCTCCAACATCTGTCCCTCTATTCTAGTCATTGAGTTCTGCCCCAGATGAACCACATGAATTTCTTCTGAATGGTAGTAATACCCAGACACAGTAGCCTTTTCTCCAGATTTCCCATGGTCCAATTTAGCCTCAACGCTGCCCACTGAAGTATTTTCTAAAATAAGGATCTGACCAAACTCTTCCCCAGGGTAAAATCTATTATTGTTTCCTTATTTTCTACAAAACAATGTACAAACCCCATAGCATTCCGGAGTTCTGTTCTTTAGCCATTTTGACCACTCCTGCCCACCTGCTGTCCAGTCTTCCTGCTCTATGGACCCTACACTCAAGCAACATCAGCTTTTGTGGGTCAGCTGGAGTCCTAACCCCCAAGACCTTGATTGTGACCTTATTTGAAAATAGGTCTTCACAAGTTAAAATGAGATCTGGTATAGTGGGCCTCAATCTAATATTATGCATGTGTATGAAAAGGGGGAGTTAGGACCCAGAGGCAGACATACACAGTGGGAAGATGATGCGAGGAGACAGAGCCAACACCACAGAAAGACATCAAATTGGAGTGAATTGTCTACAAACCAAGGAATGCCAAACATGGCTGCAAACCACTAGCAACTGAGAGGAAGCCAGGAAGGATTCTTCTATGGCAGTGTTTTCAACCTTTTAAATCTCACAGCACACTTGAACCTATAGTTGAACTTCTGCAGCCCAATTAAATTATGTTGATTAAAAAAAGAGTAAGAAAAGAATATACTGACTATGAGTAAAAAAAAAAAAGTAAAAGAAAGAGTAAAAAAGTAAAAAAAAAAACAAAAAAAGAAGTAAAAAATATATACTTACTATGCTTTGAACTTCTTTCAAAAATAATTTAATTAATGGTCTTTAAAAATTTTTGTGGCACACCTAAGATCCTCTCACAGCACACCAATTGACCCTCCCTGCTGACACCTTAATTTTGTACTTTTAATTCCAGAATTCTTGCGAGACAGTAAATTCCTGTTGTTCTAAGCCATCCAAATTGATCAGAAGTTATTAATGTATCTGTGACCAATAATCCAGGTTGACTGTCCCAATGCTGTTTAAAAAATTCATTCTCAGAAGAAATTTTTAAGGAGAAACATAGTGATGTTTATTAAATACCTATTGTAGCTGCTTTATGCAGAGGCTATTTTATAGTAATAATCTTCACAGTAACACTCTGAGGTAGACACTATCCCTACTTTATAGATCAGGGTACTAACACTTAGAAGAATTAGGTAACTCAATCAAATTTGTACAGAGCACATTTGAAATCAGATCTTTTGACGTGCACCGGATATATTTGGATACTTATTCCCTTATTCCAGTCTTTCCTCATGCTTTGCTCTCCTCTCTCTCTCTCTCTCTCTCTCTCTCTCTTTTTTGTTCTTTGAGACAGAATCTCACTCTGTCACCCTCGGTAGGGTGTCATCATGTCATAGCTCACAGCAACCTCAAACTCTTGGACCCAAGTGATCCTCTTGCCTCAGCCTCCTGAGTAGCTGGCCACAGGTGCCCACCACCATGCCCAACTAGTTTTTCTCACTCTTGCTCAGGCTGGTCTCAAACTCCTAAGCTCAAGCTTTCCTCCGGCTTTGGCCTCCCAGAGTACTAAGATTACAGGTGTGAGCCACTGCACCGAGTCTAAGCAGCTGGCTTTTAAGTAGGTGAAATGGGTACATAAAAGAGTGGGTGCAAAAGCAGAGTGATAAATACTAAAATACAAGTAAGAAGAAACAATTCCTCCATTAGGAGGCAGAAAAGATTTGACATAGCAGGTAATACATCTACTTAAATTCATAAAGCAGCTTACCCACGGTCTTGGCAAAACTGGGACCAAATCTGAGTCTCCTAATTCTTGGTCTAACATGTGTTTTAAAAAATGAATCACGTCACCCTGTTGTGATGAGCCCAAATGAAGTTATACAAAAGTTTACACAGAAGAATGGAGTTGAAATGACAAATAATTTTGAGAAATGAGAAACCTGCGCACCAAGGTGTGCATAGGAAAATATCAGCATAGGAATAGTCACTGGGATACCCAAAGAGGCAGGAAATTGGGTTAAACCTGAGAGAAGGAGTTCTATGAAGAAGTCATTTTCCAAAATTAATCTGTGCCTGAGAACCTGCATATAGTAAGGTTAGGAGTGGACAAATGGGAGAATGTGCCCTAGAAATCTGTTCCAAAGACACAGCACCAAATCCTTCTGGGGAGCATCTTTTCTGTAGCTGTGGTAGTTTCGGGATTTCTGGGGGAAGTAGTTTATAAAGGATACATTTCACTGATGCTTTGTAGAAATTTCCTAAATGGACGAAGGAGTGTTTTAGTAAATCTGTACCGAGGGCCTTCTTTGCGGCAGTCGGTGCACTCGAGACGGTTCTTTAAATATTTCCTCAGTTATTTATTCATACACTTCTCCTTCAGAAAGGAAAAGAACTGCTAACAAAGATAAATAAAACATCAGCTGCTATCGGTTACAAGGTTGCTTTTGCTATCCTTTTCATTCTGTTATAGTGTACAGACCTTGTAACTGTCCTATCATTTTGGTTATTAAAATTTAGTCCAGTTCAGTTATAACCCCAGTGTCCACATTTCGACTCAGATGTCCAGGTTTAAGTCCCCCGTCTGTAATTTAAAGGCCTCTTGGACGGGGTAACTATCGAGCTGCAGAGGTTCAGAGAGGAGAAAGGGTGGGATGGCTCTGACACATCCTATCCCCTTTCTCTTTCATGTCTGTTCCAAACTCCTGCTGCATAACAGACTGGGAGACTGGATGGGGGAGGCAAAGATCACTTTCCACAACTGGACATTTCAGAGGCCCATGGTGGGAAGGGCCCCAACTTCTGACCCTCTAGTTATACTTGATTCTCATTGCCACTGGTGTCCCCTGCAGACACAGAGCGTTCCCAGGGAGAGGAATGTAGACAGCCTGGGGCCGGGCTCAGCTCCAGACCAGTCCCACTGTTGTCCAGGACCCCTCAGAGAGCCACAGCTCCATCCATGGTCCTCTGGCTCCACCAGCTTCTGGGACAACCCTGCTGCTCCTGCTCTTTCTCTCCCCCACGTCCCCTCAAGTGGAGCCACAGCAGCCACTGAGATGTCCTTCCGTGTTTGTCGAGGGTAATTCACAGGCATCATGTCTCAAATATACCTGTGGGATTTTAATTTTTAATGGTGACTGAGTGATGATATGGACTGGTCAATGGCCCCTAAGAGATGAATTTCTTACTCATATTTCCTGAGAGAAGGGGCATGTCCCTCCATGCAGGGCCACATGGACAATGTTCCAATCAGGAGGCAGAAGCAAGAACCAGGGACACTGGTCAAGGACCATCATTGGGGCTTCCAGGGGAAAGTCAGGCAGGGCAGGATAAGCTGCTTAGCACTGTCTGCTTTGAAAACTGTTAGCGGGATGGGGGTACAAAGATAGTCTCTAGTCACCTGGTACTTGCCCCTGGGTTGATTTGAGATAAGGAGAATATTGGCTTGGTCTCTGACAGTTACATACATATAAAATAAGTGGTTGGGGGGAAAGGGCTCAGATTGGTTAGTTTGCATAGGCAAAGAGCGCTTCCAGCTAAGCCCCTTGCTGTCTTTGAGAATTGGCCAGCCCCAGCTAGCCTTACAGTAGTATCTCTTTGGCCAGCAAGATTTTTAAGCTATCAAAACATCAATCATAAGATACAGAAAATTAAAAACATGATTAATACGAACCCATCCTCTAGTTCCTCCACACACTTCCAGCTAGCCCTTATCTACACTTCAGAAGTTAGTGTTGGATTCTTTTTAGTACTTCTCAGCATTGCCCTTGGAGGAGGCAACACTGGACAGAGTGGTTTGCTTGCAGGTTCTTGGTCCTAGGTGGATTCCAGCCAGGGACTACAGAGGCCACCTCCCCTTTTCTTTCTTTTTTTTTTTTTTTTTTTAATTTTTTTTTTTTTTTAATTTCAACTAGCTTGTACATTTTCCTTTGTTTGAAGTACTCTTCTTTGGTGTTCATTTTTTTCTTCCGCTGGAGATGCTGTGCTGTTTTTGGTGTTAAGTAGAGATGGGGTCTTACTCTGGCTCAATGTTGGTCATACTGGTCTTGAACCTCTGAGCTCAGGCAATCCACCCTCCTCGGCCTCCCACAGCGCTGGGACTACAGGCATGCACCACCACGCCCGGCCCACCTCCCCTTTTTTGAAATCACTTTAAATCTTTCTGAATGTGAGCAGCGCCTGTGGCTCAGTGAGTAGGGCTCCAGCCCCATATACTGAGGGTGGCAGGTTCAAACCCAGTTTCAACCAAACTGCAACTAAAAAATAGCCGGGCGTTGTGGCAGGCCCAGCTACTCAGGAGGCTGAGGCAAGAATCACCTAAGCCCAGGAGTTGGTGGTTGCTGTGAGCTGTGTAACGCCACGGCACTCTACTGAGGGTGACAAAGTGAGACTCTGTCTCTATAAAAAATAATAATAATAAAAAATAAATCTTTCTGAATGATTGAACTGCATATTTCTACCCCTCACCCTTCAGGAGGAACAAGGGGTAAAATCATTACCCAATATTTTGCTCTAAATGGTGCAGTCCTCCCTTCATTTCAGATGCTGAAAAACCTGACCCACACTGTGACTATATTTGGAGACAGGGCCTGGAAGGAGAACAAGTTTAAATAAGCTCATAAGGGTGGGGCCCAAATGTGATGTAATTAGTTCCCTTGTAAAGAGATGCAAGAAAGCTCTATTTCTCTCTCTCTCTGTCTTTCCACAGATGAAAGGACACATAAGGGCATAATTAGAAGGTCGCCCCCTACTACTTTGCTAGCACCTTGATCTTGAACTTCCTTAGAATCCTGATATCTTCTACATCCCTAGAATCTAGAACTGACAGAAGTTCTGTTTTGAAGCCACTCAGTCTGTGGTACTTTGTTCCAGCAGCTCTAACTGACTAACACACTTAGGACCCCTAATTCCCATAGGTTAATGGTGACGACTGCACATTCTTCTTCTCTGTCATTCTCTTCTGTCCTCTGCGCATGCAGATTCAGGATAAGAGTGATGACAAGGATGGTGGTGGTGGTATTATCATGAGTAGGGCAACATCTTCATAAGCTCCGGGAAAGTTCGCTGCAGCTGATAGCAGTTAGCACAATAACTCCTTGGAAAACAGAAGTTAATCACACAGGATTGGCTTACATGTAATTCTAACTTGCCCAATAAGCCATCCTGTTTCTTACTTAAAGACCATTTGAAGACATGGCAGCTCAATTGAACTCACAGCTTCGTTTTTTCCTTTTTTAATTCCTCTATCTGGTGGCCCGTTTCTTCTATATGCAGCCACTGCCTGGAAGCCACAATTTCTGCGGAGCAGTAACAAGGGGTCCTCCACAGGCCACAGATTCTCCAGTCAAGAACAGGTGCAGTCACACCCCCTCCACAAACAAAGATATTTTGTTTGAATGGGCACAACGTGGAAGAATGGGATGTATTAATAGCTAAATAGTGTCTTTATTAACAGTAGAACAGCTGGCAGTTCTATATGACAGCCTCATTCCAATCCATTTTATCCAATTGCAGAACTATAAGCATGCTCCACCAGGGAACTGAGGGGACCACACGCAAGCAATCAGCCATTCAACAGCACTCTAATTGCTGCACAGTGGGAAGTGTGTTCTCCTCTGCCACTGTTATTCTGTTAGCTGGAATTGTTGGTGCACTAGCCTATCTAGAATCCAGCGCTGCTGATGCAGATAAGCTGCTCCAAGCAACTTGCTTTGTTTTACAAGGCCTTGTGATCATTCCTTCATGGGGGCGCTCCCTGGCCTGGCTCATCATAAATCCCTGGTGCTGGGTGCCAGGAGGAAGCGGAGGCAGGGAGTCTCAGCATCTCTGTCATCTCCTAGCAAAGTGGTTACCCTGAAGAGGGGAAAATAAACTCCCAACTCATAAAGATCCTGTTAGACCCTGCTTGAGAACCTTTCTTCAGGGCATCCTACTGAGCCGAAGAATAGATTCAGCAAGTCAGCACAGATGTATAAATGCCTGCAACTGTACTCCAAGTCTCTGAGCAGTGGGGAGGCTGGATACTGGGAGAAGTCCTTGTTGAGGTATAATCTGTTACATAGGTAAGAGCGAGCAAAGAAGGGAAGGAATTAGAGGGTGGGTAAAAAGCACAGCCAAGGAAGCAGATTAAAAACAAAACATAGCATACCTGGGCAGACCAACCCAAAAATGATTTCTTCAGTGTATTTATCAGAGAAAGGGCTGGCTTGACATAATTAAAATCATTTTCAATGTCAAATAAAGGAGGCTGGGTTACATTCATATTCTTTTCAACTACTGTTTAATTTTCTTTGTGTATTTATTTGCAGTTGATCCGGTCTAAGAAAATACTGTTTGCAGAGCACTGTATCTCTGCCTTTTTACAGGGTAATTCATGTTTGGTGAGTTTTCCAAGTATCCTTTAGGGAGAATATTAAAAAGCTCTTGGCTGTATTTAGCCCAGATAAATATAGGCAGATATGAAATTATAAAATCTTCCCAAGATGCAGAGCTTTCTTTGTTCTCTCTGATCGTGCAGGGATTAAATGATTCAGAGGAATAAGAGTTATTGTTGAGGATTCACCAATAAGGTACTGAGCCTTCTCTGGCTCACCCATTGTGGGGACTTCTTGTTTTGTTCGTGTCTTGTTAGCATGTAGTTCCAGGTAATAGAATTAAAGGGTGCTCTCATTTATCTACCTCCTTCTTCTTAAATGGTCCCCAAATGACTTTCAGACAATATATCTTTTTTTTTTTTTTTTTTTTTTTTTTTTAATCCGTACTGATGGCACTTTCTGAATAAAGAAGCCCATCTTTGGGCACAACAATAGATTAAGATGAAATGGAAATCATTGTTGAAAATAAAATAGACCCTAGAGAACTCAGAACAGTGAAAATCACCCTCTCACAAAGAAAACCACTAAAGCTTTCATAAAAGGCAGCCAAGACGCAGGAGACCAAGCCACGGACTCCAAAAGGAGGCAAAAGGGCATGTCTTTTATACGAACACTTTTCTGTTTCTTTCATGATGGGTTAAATTTTGAGAGCAGCATAAATTCCTCCATAAGAATCCTTAAATTCTCAGCCCTCCTGCCCAGAAAGGGAAGCTGCATATGCATCTGTTTGGAAATCTCCCAAATGCATGTGCAAAGTGGGCCAAGCAGCCTTCATTGCCAAACATTCAGTGGAGGCCCATCGCAGCCTCACGCGGAGAACTTTGCACTTAGGGCAAAGGTACCTGCAGACAGTGCCGGCAAAGGAGGAGAGGAAAGCAAGGAGATTTTTGGCAACAGGATGCCAGGGGCTGCTTTGAATAGGATAAGCCAAAGAACTTTCCCTACTCAATGAGGAAGTTTAAAGAGACATACCTGAACACGTCTATTTTAAACAACTAACACCATCCACACCCAGGATGGAGTTAATTTCTCTTTCTCCGTACTCCGTATTATTTTCTCGCTGTCTGGCTGAGTTTGTTTTTCAGGGAAAAGATAATATTTCTGGCCCTTAGGATTCAGGGTTTCTGGATTAGTTAAATCAGCATCTTTCTTTTCAGGGAACATGTTGAACATTTCAAAGAGGCTCCTGCATCTTCCTCTGTTCAGATGGGCATAGTCAAGGCAGTGTCTGACTCCTGAAACTCTTCAGAAGTTCATACCTTTGTGTGATCTTGAGTACGTAACTTCTTCTTGGAGTTAGTAGTTGCTCTTCTAATAATAATTAAAGATGTAAATTCCCTGAGAGTAGAGACTGTGTCTTTGCTTTTTTGTTTTTCCAGAACTTTGCATAATGCCCTGAACATAAACTGTAGAATGCAATAGCCCCATTCTCGACACGTGTCTGATCTGGGTAATGGGAACATCATCTCAGCATTTATCATAGAAGAACAAGAAAAGTATATAGTTTTTGTTTGTTTAATGCTTTCAGCCTTTTTAATAACTTACACAATGATCTCTTGAGACAGGGAGGGCAGTTATTTTTATGTCTGAGAACATATAGAGGTACTAATAGCTTGAAGGACACACCCATGAGGAATGGAGCTAAAAGCCTCCCTTTCCTCAGAGCACTGATTCATTCGTAGTGGAAATAAGAGTTCAAAGAGAGACAGTGAGTCAAACTGCATCCCTCCTGGTGCGCCAAAAGCTATGTCCTATCGTGATTTTTTGAAGGCAAGAGGGCAGTTGTCATTCATTTGATTTTTGTTCTTTATTCTGTGTCCATCTGTCCTTATACCTGGACATGTGCCATCCAAGTGTTAGATCTTGTCTTTGGGAAGGTTTGGTGTTCTCGTCTAGTCTGGCTTCTAAGGCACTTTCTGTGTAGCTGAGTCAAGTTTCTTTGTCTATAAAATTGGGACCCTGTCTTCATTTTTTTCTTCCATATATGGGATACAGGTTGCGTAGAGATGATAAACCCTTTGGCTCTGAGATTGTCCTAACTCTCCATGCTGACTGCGTGATGCTCTCACCAATGTTGGCATAGCTTTGTCTATATCGGCTATGAGTAGGGACAAAAAACACCATCTGGGATGAGTAGTGCCCTTCCTCGTGTGCCAGGCCTGCAGGCAGCCACTGACCACGTATGTGAGAGGACGAGCTCCATGCATGTGGCGCCAAGCAGGGTCCCCTGCCCACAGGCTGAGCATTTGGCCAGACGCCTGTTCCCTCCACAGGGATGAGGAGGGTCAGCTTTCCTGGTTGCGGTGAGTCTGCCAGGGCAGCTCACACCTCCAGGAAGGCCTCTGTGGTTCTTTTAAACTCCTAGGTGGATTTTGGTTTGGTCTTTGCTCTGTAGATGCTGATGTCTCAGGATCTGACCCAGTAACTGTCTGATTCTTCTATTGAGTGACTCTAGGGCTAATGGTAAATTTGTTTTGTATGAAACATGCCAGAATTACCTCGGAGGCTGCTGAGGCAGTGTCACACTACGCCATCAGATTTAATCAGCTTTTGAAAGTAGATTTTTCAAAATAACAGATGAGTTAACTGAATAAATCATGGTACCTACATTCAGTGGAATACTAAGGCTCCTTTAGAAAGGAAGACATGGACCAGGTAAAGAGGCTCACTGCTTAGTGCCAGCTCTTTGGGAGGCTGAGGCAGGAGCATCACTTGAGGTCAGGTGCACCAGACCAGCCTCGGCAAAATAGTAAGACTCTGTTTCTAAAACAATTAAAAATTAACACGGCGTGGTGGCATGTACCTATAGTCCCATCTATTCGGAAGGCTAAGGCAGAAGGAATACTTGAGTCCTGGAAATTCAAAGTTATAGTGAGTTGTGATAGGGCCACTGCATTCCATCCTGGGTAGCAGAGTGAGAACCTGTCTTCAATAAAAAAGAAAAAATGATGTGTTACTATATTTATTGACCTCGAAACAAATCTCATGGCACAATAACACTTGTAAAATTATTTCACCTATATGAAATTTAAAATATCATTATCTATATAATTATATGTGCAGACAAAAGTCTGGACAATTGCTTATAAGTTAATGGTGGTCATCTCTGGGTGGCAGATTTTGATAAGACTTAAAATTTTAATTCTATTTAATGATTATGTGTATAATCTCCAATTTCTGACAGTGAGAAAGTCTTATGTCTCACTGGAAGAAAATAAAGCTAATTTCATTTGGAAAAAAGATGTCTTCTGCTGGGTTTTACTGAGCAGTCTTACAATCCCATTTTCAGCAGTATTAGAAAGCATTCACAAAGCGTATATTTGTGACTGAGGAATATGTTGACATTAAGCACAGTCATTTAGATGAAATTTAACCCTGGCCTTCCATAGTTAGGGCTCAGAAAACAGTGCCCCAAAGTGGGTGCCTTAGCATGCTAAGGGCCTTGACCTGGAGAGAACAGAGGGCTTCACAGGGAGCATTAGAACCGAGATCTCTCTGACCTCTCATCCTCCTCTCTCTAATTCCTCTTTCTCCCCTGAATTGAGTCACAGAAACTAGAAGTCCTTTGCCCCAAACCAAGACGTAAACCTAAGAAGAGTACTGTAACCTCTTCCCTTACCTCTGTGTAGGCGCTAGCCATCAAATAATTCCCTGACCTAACATGTCTGATAGTCATAAGACCTTCATTCTAGAGGGGTCCTGTCCCATGTCAAAGAGGGAGGAAGGCTACACAGAGGGCCAAGAAGGGTCTGAACAGACAGGTCTTGCTGGGGGCCTGCAGTTTTTTTCCTTGGCCTTGGGCTTTTATCTCTAAGTCTCTTAGATTAATCTGTCTGTTGTTACAGGAGTATTGGTCATGACCCTGTGAGGAAAGGGGTCACAACTTTCTGCTTCTACGAGAGCAAAATGGAGCAGCAACGCACGAGACACCCTGACAACCAAATAAAAAAGAACCTCGTATATTCAACAAACTCACATTTATATATGGCAATGTTTCCCGCATTTCTATTGCCTGTCCATTCTAAAGTCTGTGAAGGCGACAGAGTCCAATGCACACAATCTAGGTGTGAAATTTTGCATTGCTCAGATACAATTGCAATGGGGGTGTCAGAATTTCAAAAGTGAACAAGAACTGCCAGGTCCATCCACCCAATACATGACTCCCTTTGTGCCTACAGCTCTTACATCTAACGAGAAGTGAGGAAGTTTCTGATAATTTATAATCTGCCAAAGCTCTCAAGAGGAAAAACCAGATTTTTTCATTTCCCTGAGAATATGTTCAGAAATTAGGTAATGAGGTTTGCCGATGGTTCTGAGGTTCACTGTCCTGGCCACAGAGTCGGGGACATTGGTGGGACGGTGGTGAGAAGCAGCAGAGGAGGGCGCTTCAAATGTCCCTCATTTTCGTGAGAATTATAATGTGACTATTAAATAAGTAAGAGGGATTAATGCATTTGTTGATGATTGATAACACATAAGTGATGTTAGAATTAGGGGAGAAAAAAAGCAAGACAGGAGAGAAATGGAGGTATTTATGGAAGAAAGAAGGATAAACAGAGGTAAATGTTCCATCTAGAGGTTAGAAGGATAGGGGAGAAGGGAAGGGAAGTAATTTTCCCAGCTATAAAAGAGAAACTCTCAAATGACATTAAAAAAGCAATAGGGTAAAGCTTAAACAGCAGCGTACATATTATCTTTGACAGAGAAAGTTCAGGACTCATGAATCTGGAACACATACTCTTCCATATTCATGTAATTTTACACAGCAAGATCTTATTCATCATGTCCACAACTTTAATAGACTAAGAGGAAAAACAGGGATCTTAATCTAGGACTCCTACAAGGTCCACAGATAGAATTCAGGGGCCTGTGAATTTGGAGGGAAAGAACAACTCTATTTTTTCCAATGTCTAACAAATTCAGTGTTTCCTTCAATTATGCATGAAGGCAAAAAATCACAGTTTTAGGACAAGCACCTGTGATTTTATTACTAATGGACCTCACAGATGATATTTGCATTGCATTAAAGTTTTTACAGAAAAGTTGCTTTATGCCCATCACTTACTTCAATAGATATCCCATCCTTTGCCCAATTCCATCATTTAATTTAATAAACACACACACATTGCTATATCACAAGTATATTTGTTTAAATAGTTTGATAGGCATATTTTAGTAGGCTTGATTTCTTTTGTATTCCTCTCTATTTTATTTTGTTCATGCAAACACATTATTCTGAGGAGTCTGTAGTCTTCACCAATTGAGAGCCTCTATTTTTGATGCAGAAAGAGCACTCTAAGAGAAAACAACGAGCTCATGCTGTCAGAGGATACTCTTCAACTTGACCTGCATTTCTTTTCTGGTACGACTGAAGCAAGGATCGTACAAGAAATTGGGGACACTGAATGTTGCAAGTGACGCTGGTCTGTAGAGCGGGAGGAGGCATCCTTTCCCTGGTAAGGAGATTTCTTATTTAGTTTTATTAATAAGTTTTGGTGTTAACTTGACAAGATTCCTTTGAAAAATTAAAGGACATGAATATAAAACTATTACGCTTATAATTCCGTTTCTCAAGGAAATAGATGTGTAGAAATGACACTCAGGACACCTTCCCTGAGATGAGATGAGTTACAACTACCCCCAAGTTGACACACACTTGTGTCAGTGCTCACGTTCTGAAGTTCCCCATCCTTTCAGTTGGTGTAATGACCCCAAACTCAGTTGAAATGAGGAAAGCTTAAGTACGGAGGTGCAAACATCCATTTGCTTTAAGTAATTGTATTTTGGCCACCTTGTCTGCACCAGTCTGTGCATTTAACACCCTTTTGATAATTCCATCCAAGTGGACAGACGGCAGTGAGGGAGGAAGAAAGGGAAAAGCCAGGAAAGCCCCGTAGCTCTGCTCTATGTGTTTCCAACAAAAGATGCACCTTCCCGGCTCTGCCCCATTCCAGCAGCTCCAGTGCGGAGCTCATAGCAGATGGTTCTGCCACGTCAGGCTCACAGCTGTGTGTTTCTGGCACAAGAACAATGTTTGAATTCTGTATAGAATTTTTCTGAGATATGTTTCTTGTTGCCTTTTCATGAGTCTTATTTGGTAATTCTTTTAAACCATAAAGAGTCTGGAGATCATATTGAGAAAATGTTGGCAAGGGAAAGCTGTTTGTTAGCTAGCCAGATTTATTTAAAGAGGATCAATCGCATATAATTTCTGGAAGACAAGCAGCGGCTGGCACTGACGGTGCCTCCCAACAAACTCCGAGTGAGAACTGCAGCTACTGGTTGCCACCCATTCCCCCTTAAAATGAGATTTTTTTACCAACTCTCATAGCCAGTTTGAGAAGCAGCCTGAACATTTACTCTCTGCGTGTATCCAACACATGTCCTTTCAGACTCAAGGGAACAGGAACAGAAAACGTTCAGAATTTTTTGAGCTAATAAGGTGTAATGTTGCCTGATTTGATAGAGGTGGTGCTGGGCCATTTATGGGGCCACTTTGAAAGATTTGGGCCTTTTTTTATTCTAAAAGCAGTCAGGATAAAATCTAAAATCGTGGGACAGTTTCTGTGTCCTATTCTCACTCTCCCCCAAGGAAGCTTTAATCCTCCACAGGGTGGGAGACCCTAGTTTCGTTTCAGTTGACCTTTTCAAGATAACCCAGCAAATCAGAATAAACACAGACATAGGCCATTAGTCCTCTAAATCCAACCACAAGTACAATTCAGTAGGATCCACTGGTGGACAGTAGAACCTCCAAAGCTGACCACCTCCTTAAATTGACCTAATTTTCATACACCAGACATACACCACCATGTACTCAATGGAAGTTCCTTATGTCAACCAATTGTTTACAGTCCCTTGGGTGGTCAACTTACAGAGGTTCTACTGCATTTAAAGAATACTGAACTGGCGATTTTCAAGCAGAGATATGAACACCTTGTGGATTTAAAAGTATTTTTTTGTTTTTAAAGAAAATGCATACTTTCCTTTTGGAAACCTTATCACTTCCTCCTGGATCTCTTAATCCTAAACTTTGTGTCTACAATAAATTTAGGGTGTTTCCCACTATGCTGTTGAAAGGCCCCCAGGATTGCTACTGTTCTCAGAGAAAGGGTTCCAGTGCCATTGTGGTGTTATTCAATAGTGTGTCAGGCTGTCTGCACCTGGCAGCCAGCACTCACTCTGGGCTGTTCTAAGGAGCTGTTCCTCTGATTGACAGGATCCTGTGACCAGGGTTAGACCCACACCAGCTGCACATGGAAGCAAATTTCTCTCATTCACATTTGATGGATAAAGCAGAAGAATCTGGCAGGGAGATCCATATTAATGGCTGTAGCTAGCTTTCTCTTTCATGATTCTCTTGCTTTTTCATTTTGTTTGAGATTGAATTTGAAAGTGAACTTTGTTCCACACTGTAGCCTGTGGCAGTGGGCAAATAAGATGAAACTGCACAGAGGAATAACATGCATATTGCACACACCATCGAGAATAGATGTATGAAAAATGGAAATGACAAGGGTGGTTAGGCCTAACTTGCTTGTTACAGGAGTTGAACTTCCATCAGTTATCGAGGGAGGCTTCACAGTGGAGAATGCACTGGAGTTTTAGGAATCTTCACATAGCTGCCTTTCCTGGACAGAAATGAGAGCCAACTCCCAGAAACTCACGCGGAAATGAAGTGCAACAAGCCTGCCAGCAACCACAACTCAAATGCCGTCACCCCATTTTCCATTCCCAGCCTGTCCAGACACCATCGCCACCCAGGCAAGTTTCTCAGTGCGGGTGGGTAGCAGTGCATTTTACTTATAATGACATTTACTATAAAACACTCCCCTCCTTCTCATGATCTTATATTTCTGGTACGTCTTTTGCAAAAATGTTCTCTCTGTATGTGACTTGTCTTTTTTTTTCTTTTGACAGCATCTTTCACACTGCATAAGTTTTTAATTTTAATGATGTTCAGTTTATCGATGATTTCTTTCATGGACTGTGCCTTTGGTAAAAAGTCATTGCCATACCCAAGGCTATTTAGATTTTCTTCTGAATTGTTTTCTAGGAGTTTTATAGATCTGTGCTTACATTCAGGGCTCATATGATCCATTTTGAGTTAATTTCTGTGAATGATGTAAGGTAAGTATCTAGATTCATTTTTTTTACATGTAGATATCCAGTTGTTCCAAAACTATTTGTCAAAAACACTACCTTTTCTCCATTGTACTGTCTTTATTTGGGCATCAAAGGTCTGTTGACTGTATCTTAGTCTGGTTCATACTGCAGTAACAGCAAACACAGATTGGGTTGTTTACAATGAACAGAAATGTGTTGACTCATGATTCTAGAGCCTGGGAAGTCCAAGACTGAGGGGCTGGCATCTGGCAAGGGCCTTCTTTCTGTGCTATCCCATGACAGAAAGGAAAAGAAGAAAGGAAGGGGGACAGAGAGAAAGAAAGAAGGGAAGAAGGGGAGAGAGAGGGGAAGAGAGCTGAATTCACCCCTTCATAAGGAACACACTCTTCTGGTAACAGCATTAACCACTTCTGAGGGCAGAGTGGGTAATCTCTCATTAGGCCCCACCTAATTAGGGATCCACATTTGGGGTCAAGTTTCCAACACAGGAACTTTAGGGCACACGTTCAAACCATAGCGGTTGTATCTACATGGGTTCTGGGTTCCATTGATATATCCGAGTTTTCTTTCACTAAGTACCGCACTGTCCTGATTACTGTAGCTTTATCATGAATCTTGAAATTAGACAGCATCTGTCCTCTTAGTTTCTCCTTCAATACTGTATTGGCTGTTCTGAGTCTTCGCCTCCCCATATATCCTTTAGAATCTGTATACATTGATCTCCACAAAATAACTTGCTAGGAAAGTTTCTGTTACTTCTTTGACTTGGAATCTCTCACACTAACTTACCTTGGAGAATTTTTAAAAATTTTAATGCCTAGTCCTTCCTCCAAAGTTTCTGCCTTAATCAGGGTGGGTAGATGGGCTCGTCAATATGGTTTTAATACATCAAACCAACATACCTATGTATCAAACTGCTATGGTTTTCATAAAGAATATTTTGTACAAAAACAGGTCATTCTAATGAGGGCTCAGATGAAGAAGAGTGATATCTTATTGGAAACTGGAGGAAAGGCCGTTTTTGTATGAAATGACAAAGAACTTGGCTGAATTGTGTTCATGCTCTAGGGCCCTATAGAAGGCAGAATTTAAAAGCAGTGAACTAGGATATCTGCTGGAAGAAACTTCCAAGCAAAAATGTAGTCAAGCACTACATAACATTTCAGTCTATGATGAACCACATGTACAATGGTGGTCCTATAAGATTGCAATGGAGCTGACAAATTTCTAACACCTTGTGACATAACAGCCATCCAAATGTAATGCATTAGCATAATGCATTAGTGAGGTATCTGGTTTGTGGTGATGCTGGTCTAAACAAATCTATTGTGCTGCTAATCATGTAAAAGACCAGCACATATAATTATGTACTATATAATACTGATAATGATAATGAGCAGCTATGTTCATGGTTTATGTATTTACTATTTTTTCCTCTAAGTGTATTTTTTTAATAATCTGGTGTGGCTAAGTGATTGCTAAGTCAATTAGTACAGATAAAAGGGCCCACAACGACCTTCTGGGTCATTTTCCCCACAAGACAATGGGGAAAATGGACCCTGAAAGCATTTCAGATTTTCAAAGCTTCCTATCCTAAAGTGTAGGTGGAGAAAGCCATGCCCCAACAGCTCTTGCACTTTGCACACCTATAGATGGTACAAGGTTTACAGCTTCTACCTTCCAGGGTAGCAGGGAGAGCCCTACCTGGGCCTGCCTGAGTTGTGGTTGGGGGCTGCTGAGGATCCCTGCATCATAGGCCCAGAGATCTAGAGGGCAGAACAGTTCCCAGGGATGGGCCTGGTGTGCCAGAGCGATCTTGGTCTCTGCTCCTCTGGTGCAGGGATCCTCAGCAGCCCCAACCATGACTCAGGCAGGCCCAGGTAGGGCTCCCCCAGCTACTCTGGAAGGTAGAAGCTATAAACCTTTGTACCATCTATGGGTGTGCAAAACACAAGAGCTGTTGGGGCGTGGCTTTCTCCACCTACACTTCAAAGGAAGTCACAGTCAGCATAGGGGCCTGGACAGTGATGTGTCCCAGGGATGGAGCCACTGTAAAGAGTCTCCCTAAGGCAATACAGAGCAAAAATGTGGGAGTCAGACCCACGATTACTACAGCAGAGCCTAGAGGAGCCATGGAAGTGACTCAGTAGTGACCTGAGAACTGTAGAGCCACCTGCACGCAACACAAGCCTGGAGAGCCACAGTCACCTTCTTCCATCCTGTGAGGGCAGCCATGTGGGCCGAATCCAGCAAAGCCAAAATGGCGGCGCTGAGTCTTGGGGCCCAACCCCCACACCAGTGCCCCCACGATGTCAGGTATGGAGTCAAAGGAGATTGTTCTGTCAGTTTAAGACTTCCTGTTGTTTCCCCTGTTGGGTTTGAACTTGTTTGGGAGCACTTACCTCTTTATTCTTGCCTATTTCTCTTTTTTGAAATGGAACCTTTTCCATGCCTGTCCCACCACTGTATTTTGGAAGTGGATAATGTGTTCTGATTTCACAGGCTTATAGCAGGAAGGCAAATTGCCTCCAGACAAATTGTGCCTTGAGTCTCACCTGCATTTGATTCAGATAAGATTCTGAACTTTGAACTTTTGAGTTAGTGCTGGAATAAGTTAAGATTCTTGGGCTTATGGGGATGATTTTGAATTGTGAGCAGGACATGAATTTTGAGGACCAATGGCAAAATGCTATGGCTTGACTGTGTCCCCCAAAGTTCATCTATCAGAATTATAATATCCAATTCAATAATGTTGTAAAGTGGGTCCTAATAAGAGGTGATTAGGTCATAAGGTGAACCCTCAGGAATGAATTAACATGGTTATTATGGGAGAGGGTTAGTTATTGAGAGAGCAGCTTTTTTATAAAAATGAGTCTGTCCTCCTCTTGCATGCTAGCTCCTCTTGCATGCTTTCTTGCCCTTCTGCCTTCTACCACGGGATGACACAACACAAAAGATCTTGCCACATGCTGGTGCCACACTGTTGGTCTTCCCAGCCTTCAGAAGAACCACGAGCCAAATAAGTTTCTCTTTATTATAAATTAGCCAGTCTATGGTATTTTGTTATAGCAACACAAAATGGACCAAGACACAAAACATATATCGAAAAACTGCAGTGAAAACCACTGCACTTGTTTTCATCCCCATCATCACCACTGTAATGTCAATCTATTTCCTTTAAATTGTCTGAAAAGGCACTGCTTTAGTAGACTGCTCTCCGGAAGTGTTAATTCTGCCTCCCCCATACATGTTTCTAGGTTTTCGTGGCTCCTTTGGCCTTCCCTCTGCAGTGGCAAGGTTGGCCTGCCTCAGATAAAATCCTGGACAAGGATTTTGTTTTTCTTCTGATGCCAATTCCACATCCTCCTTCTTTACCTTCAATGGTAGCTTTTGTGGGGAAAAATTCACAGGGAAACAAAAGGCTTCAACTCTGACATTATTTTCACCATTTCAGTTTCATTAGATGGTTACTATTGGTAGCACCTGAACTTGGAGCCCTCCCTGGTTTCCACGTGTCCTCACACTCCAACTCCACCACCTGTCTGTCCTCCCTCCCCTTCCTCTTTTTCTCTCTAGTCTTTTTCTATATGTCTCTTTCTTCTTCTTCTCCTTCCCTTCTCTGTGTTCTCTTGTCCTCTCTTTAGTCTCACCTTCCTGTTTTCACCTTTCCTCTTAGATTTCTTTCTTCACCTATTTCACTGCTCTTATTCCCCCCCACCACCAATCTGAGTTTCTTGGTCCAGGATCCCTGCTCTTCGAGTAGGCAGCTTAACTTTTGTTAATTTATTCTAATTGGAAGATGAGGTGCAAACTTGATGAATAAAACTCTGAGCAATCAGACACTGATTTAATCAAGAGAGGCCACGTATAGAATGTGAACCCTGGGATCAGCTGCCTACTTGTGATGTGACCTTGGAAACAGTATTCAACCACTCTGTGACTCAATTCCCTCCTTTGTAAACTAGGATCTGGTAATGTCTTCCTCCTTATATTTGTTCTATCTATTAAGGCAGCAGGTACAGTGTCTGGCACACAGTCAAGTGTTTGTTAGATGTTGGCTTAACATTAGCATTATTACTACTTTTAAGATTACAGAGTAACCCTCCCAATAGCGGGAGAACAAAGTGCTTTAACAAAAATATAGAATTATAATTTATGCATGTATTGTTTGGATTCAAATGCTACTCTATTGTGTCAGCTAACATTTTCCTTGTTAACACTATTAATTTGCTTATAAATTCTTTTGTTCACAAATCAGTTTTTTTCACAGTAATGCTATTCCCATGTGTTCACCCTGGAATTTGGCAGCTAAAATTCGTTAATCGTGTGAGACACGGTCTCTGCATTATAGAACCCTAAACAATTAATGCTCCATCTAGTTCTGTCCTCCCTGCATGATAGTCCACAAGAAATTCACATGTGATTATGTACTACTCTGGTTACTAACAAGGCAGAAACAAGACACCGTGTGGCTGCAGCTGAATCTCGGTTCTTTGTTCTACTTTTGGGTAAGAAAATATCCCAACACCTTTTCCAGAGCTTAAAAATACTTTCTGAAACAAACCACACCCTTCACAAACTTCCAAAACAAAAAGTAAAATAGATGCCAGCCAAAGGTAAGCGGGGAAGGTTGATTTTGAGCATTCTTCTTCTACATTCAATGAAGACAGTTTTGTACTAGTGTGGGTGGCTGATACAGGACTTTCAGCTGGGTCTTGGGACTTTTTCCAGGGTCCAGAACCAATTTAGATGGAGGATTGAAGAAACAACCAATAATCAGGAAGAATGAAAATAAACAGACCTCATTGGTGGGGTTGAAACTGGGGAGGGGCCAACGTCAGGCTATATACTCAGCACTCTCCACCTTTTGTTGGCAACCCTCTCTTGGGGACCCTTCTGTGACTATGTGGAAGCTCCCTCCCTCTTTCTGAAATAAATCAGTTGTGCAGCACACTGTCCCAGTTCGAGGATTTGAAGAACCTGCCCACAACTCCAACAAGGGCTGAGAACACTAGGGGCTTCAGAAGTTCCCCCAGAACCCAGCTTTCCACATTCCTCATGACGGTCTACCCTGCAACTTTTGGTTCCTGAGTGTGTTAGTTGCTGAGGGACCAGTGGCAGAGATTTCTTCTCATTCCTACTCCAACAGTAGTGCCACCAGACTAAGAGGGTCTGGCAGGCTATCACTATCAGCCAAGATGCAGAAAAGGGGATAATTCCACCAAACTTTGTCAGAAGGCCAGCTATTCTGGAGAACAATGAGAGTAGCACCTCCAAGACTGTTCTGTTCTTCCACTTCCAAAATCATAGTTTTATTTGTGAAAGTTCAAAGTAAAAACTATTGTTAGGTCTAAGATAAAGTAGAAAATACCAGTTAACTCCTGACAAATTCCTGGGCTGCAAGCCCTCAAGAAAATAGAGTAAGTCAGGTTCACTCCCAAGATAGATGGGAAAGTACTCACTAACTTCTTGCTTGACTAACTCCCAGGCCTAAGAAATGACCTGACTGTCCCCAGACTAACCTTTAGACAATACCAGGTGGAGAGAATAGTGAGACAAAGGTGTATGGAGAAAAAGTACTAGAACTAAGATATATGGGAAAATTTACAAAGATGTATGACATATAGCTAACTAACTGCAAAATTCTGCTTCTGTACAATGCTTGCTTGCTACCCCCACCCAAATGCACCTGGACAGCCTGCGTGCCAACCAGGATGAAGACCAAGCCTAACTCCTTAAGCACTCAGGGCTGTTCTCAGAAACCGCATGTTGGGATACTGAGGCAGTTGCCAGCTGGCTCTTCAATAAAAGGACTCTGCTGTAAATGTGACTTGTTTGGCAGGGTGGTCTTTGTGGAACTCCTAGGCACAACACTATGTTAATTTTTATCTTAAACCACAATGATCAGCATAACCATGATCCTAAACAACATTCTGATTCAAAAGTTAATCTCCTAAATCAATCCTCCTCAACTAATCACAATAGGCATCTTTAGGGTAGGACCTAGGTTTACAAAACAATGAGAATGAGAGACAGGAGATAAAGGTCACTTAGGACCCAAACCGGTCACACTATCATGTTGGCCCTAGCCTGACTGAGTCCATCTTATTTTCACCACATGTGCTCTCTGTAGCCTGGTGAGATAAAGAGAAGTTTGGAGACATATTATGAGGTGGGGACTATCTGGGATCCCTTCCTTACCTACAGGACTAGCTGATATGAGTTATTGATGATCATCTAGTTTAACATATAAATAGGGGACCAACCATCCTGGTTGACCTAGGACTAAGGAGTTTCTTGGGGAATGGGGAATTCATTGCTAAAGGGAGGATGGTCCCAGGCCGACAAGGCTGATTTTCAGCTTAGGAATGAAATTTCCACTTCTATATTGAAGGGCGCTGTGTTATCTATTCCTGGATAGCACATTATACCAAACCTTAGTGGCATAAAACAATTTATTCTCTCATGATTTTAACTGAGTTGGGAATTCTGATAGGGCACAATAGGCCTGGTTTATATCTATTCCACATATCTGGGGCCTCATCTGGAAGGTTCAAAGGCTGAAGACTAAAACGATCTGAAAACTTGATCAAAGCTAAAGTCTCCTTTCAAGGTGACTCATTCTCATGGCCTGTCCAGGGGGCTGCTTGGAGTGTCCTTACAACATGGCAGTAGCTTATCCCCAGGGCTAGTGATCCAAGAGAGACCATGGCAAGAGTAGAAATGCTTTTAATGACCTAGCCTTGGAATTCATAGAGACTGTAATGACTCACTTCCAATGAGATAGTGCGAGTAAAACAGAGAACATAGCAGAGTGGCTACTACCACATCTCACCAGCAGTCACTGTTTCCAGAAGGCCAACTATGCACTCTCTAGTGAGTGGTTCACTTCCACCCTCACTAAGATGTGTATTCACCATTGTAAGTAACAACTTCCACTACATTCTAATCATTGGAAGTGAATCATTAAGCACTGCCCACATTCAAGGTAAGAAGAGTCCAACCTTTTGTGCATCAAAGAATTTCTACACATTTTTTATAACCATCAAAAATGTAATGAACATACACTCCTCTGAGCATGAAACACAGTTAGGAAGATGATGATGCCAAAAACTTTTTTGAAATATTGGTTTTCATTCTAAAAGTAATGATATAATAGCCTATAATTGTGGAGTACTTATTATATTCCAGGCATTGTCCTAAACTCAGATACATTCTCTTGCTCAAAATGCAGGCCAACCCTGTGGGCTAGTACGATTATTATCCCTGCATAGTAGATGAAACTGAGGCCAGAAAGTGTAAACTACTTTCTCTAGGCCACAAAGATAATAAGGGCTAGAGCTGAGATTCAAACAGGCAAGCCCCCTTCACACCCTTTTGCTACATATGCTCATGTTACGGTAATTTTTTTCCTTTAAAAATCTAAGAAAATAAGGTTTGTGATCTTGTTTGTTTTATCATATTATTCTATGAGTATTAGTCTTGTGTTATTTTTAAAATCCGATCCTCCTTGCTGACCTCACCGCCTTTATTTTATTTTACCTCAGACAACTTTGGTCATCTTAAGAAGTTACATTTTAGAAGGGAAATCTCAATGGTTTACAACTTATCCAAAACTTTCTGCAGGTGGCAAAGACCGTCTATCACAAAGGAAAAATTTTGAGATCAGAGGGAAATGATGAATGAAATCATTATAAAAATCTGTAAAACTCTCTGGAATTAATTATGCTCCTACAGAAGGTGGCATCTCTATTTTCTGTCCCATTTTTCTGCCTCACAAACGGAAGGAAAACAAAATGACATTAAGATAATTTGGAGAGTCACTATTCATTTGGATTCGGCTCATGAAGACTCCTGGGATTTTCTCTCCTGCATGTTTTCCTAGAGTAATTTTTCCCTCTGCTTCCCAAGTTCTCGATGAACTCACTATCAGGGGTGGCGAACAAGGTAACAAAAAACACCTGACTGAGCATGTTATATTATGTGTTTAATATATTATTGTTAAAATTATATGCTTTTGTGTGAGTGTCTGTTTTGGCAGGTCACTGCGTGGTGTGGCTCTCTGACTCT
>CAUYPK010160617.1:0-15544 GCA_963574355.1 Loris lydekkerianus | reverse complement strand
TGTTTTGTTCCAAAAATTTGGCAATTTCCTTCTTAATCTCATCTATGACCCAGCTATCATTTAGCATGAGGTTATTTAGTTCCCATGTTTTTGTATGCGTGTGGAGATTCTTGTTGTTACTGAGTTCAACTTTTATTCTGTTGTGGTCCAAGAAAATACAAGGAATGATTTCTATTCTTTTAAATTTGCTGAGGTTAGACTTGTGACCTAATATGTGATCAATTTTGGAGGATGATCCATGGGCTGATGAGAAGAATGTGTATTCAGTTTTGTTAGAATGAAATGTTCTATAGATGTCTGTTAGATGCAAATGTTGCATGGTTAAGTTTAATTCTAAAATTTCTTTGCTGAGCTTCTTTTTGGAGGATCTATCCAACACTGCCAGAGGAATGTTAAAGTCTCCAACAATTATGGTGTTGGGAGAAATCAAATTGCTCATGTCAGTTAGAATTTCTCTTATAAATTGAGGTGCATTCTGGCTGGTTGCATAGATGTTGATAATTGAAATCTCATCCCATTTAGTGTTGCCCTTAACAAATAAGAAATGACCATCATTGTCTTTTCTTACTTTGATTGGTTTAAAGCCTATTGTATCTGCGAAGAAAGGTATATTTGGAAATGTGTGCCCTTGTTATCTTCATGCACTTTTACTCACTGTGCGGTGATCTCACCTCAGAAATGGAGGTGGGGGCCAAAGCCAAAAGTCTAAGGAAAAGTAAGATTGAAATGAACAAGGAAGGGACTTTCAACCACAGTGGTGGCAGAATGTGTCATCACACTTGGGAAGTTCATCTGGGCCAGCAATGCTTTCTATTAATATTCAAAGTATTCTGCATCTGAGACTGTGGGAAGAGGTGTTGAATCTCTGCTGATTTTTAGTATGAACACTATTACCTATTAAGTTTTTTATTGCCCCTTTTATTGTTTATTTTGTTTTCACAACAACAGAGTATGGCAAGGTTAGAGAATCAAAGTATTTTCCCAAGGAAAATCAATGTCTTAAAATTTGGCCAACATACTTAACAAAATGAGTCACTAAGTTGAAATCACAAAACTAATGTTTAACTTTAAATGTT
Source organism: Loris lydekkerianus (assembly GCA_963574355.1). Classification (NCBI taxonomy): domain Eukaryota; kingdom Metazoa; phylum Chordata; class Mammalia; order Primates; family Lorisidae; genus Loris; species Loris lydekkerianus. The sequence continues at coordinate 14,468 of CAUYPK010160617.1, read as the reverse complement.
GTATCTTAAGACACATATTTAAAAAGTCAAGGTATCTGTTTTTGTAATTTTGAAGCTAGTGCTTCCTTATAACATTCTTAAAGAGGGTGTATTACTGATTTCAAAAAGTTATTTGAGTCTTTTAAAATTGATATTTTGTATGTGAAAATTGAACAATTCTTACACATTCTACAGAAGCTTTGTTTTATTCTGCCCCTGCCCCTGCCTGCACCAGGAATGAGAATAGTGTAAGAACACTTATACTATTCTATTGTTTTCAACTAAAGAGATCCCAGCTGCTACTAAGCCATCAACAAGCTGGATTACTGTGGGTGTTGTGGCGGGCACCTGTGGTCCCAACTACTCAGGAGGCTGAGGCAAGAGAATGGCCTAAGCCCAGGAGTTGGAGGTTGCTGTGAGCTGTAACGCCAGGGCACTCTACTAAGGGCAATAAAATGAGACTCTGTCTCTACAAACAACAACAACAACAACAACAAAATAATAATAAGCTGGATTAAACCTGTGTTCTCTGGCTGAGCCACACTGAGTTTTGTGCTTCCTGTGGTTTTCATTAGAAACGGAAGTCAATTCATCGTACCAGTTCTGAAGCTGGTCGAGCCCGTTGTGAAGGGGACCTCCAATGCAGGCAATTTGCTGCCTCCGCTTCCAGTCCTGCAGCTCTTCCACGAGCATGTTGTTCATTAACAGGTCCGTCTCGTTGACTATCTGTGTTATCTTGCTGAGTGTTTCCTAAAAACAAAGGTGACAGCTGAAGAGATTTCCAGAGGGAACAACCAGAATCACTCAGAATTCAGCTTACAAAACAATTTGACCTGGGAGATAAAGGCTTGGTTAAAATTTTGACCAAATACAAAGAAGAATGATGACAGTTTAACATTCTCCTGAGTGTGTTTCAAATTTGGTAGTCATAAAACTGTGCATTTTCTCTTTAAAAAGATGTTTGTAAATTTAATTTTTAAAAACAAATAGGGCTAAACATTTATTTGAAAATGACTACAATTTCAGAATTTCTTTCCTAATTTTTATTAGAACCTGGATGTGGGAGGCATGATGGGGAGATGCCTTCTGATGGGGATCAGAAGATGTGAATCTCAATCCTGGCTTGGTTACAAGCTGCACGGACCTGGACAAAGCATTTAATTTTGCTGAAATGTCGTCTTTCATCTATACAATCATGGGGATTGACTGAATTATTTTCAAAGTTCCTTCTCTCCTTAAAATTTTATTTATAGCCTCCCTGGAAAGAAGTACGGAGACTCCTCAAAGAACTCAAATTAGACCTCCCTTTTGACCCACAATCCCAATAGTAGGTATCTATCCAGAAGGAAAAACATCATTTTATGATAAGGACATTTGCAGTAGCCTGTTTATCACAGCTCAATTTACAATAGCCGAGATGTTGAAACAACCTAAATTCCCATCAATTCAAGAATGGATTAACAAATTGTGGTACATGCACACCATGGAATACTATTCAGCCATTAAAAAGATGGTGACTTCACATCTTTTGTAATATCCTGGATGGAGTTGAAACATACTCTTCTTAGTAAAGTATCACAAGAATGGAAAAGCAGTTATCCAATGTACTCAATACTAATATGAAGCCAGTAGATGATCTAAGGCACGCCCACCTACAAGGAACACTCATTTCAAGTTGGGGGGAGGAGTAACAGGAGATGAGGAGGGAGTAGGATGCTCCCACTGAGTGGGCACGGTGTGGGGTGTTTGGCGCACTATTTTAGTGCAAGTCATAACCACAAGAGGGACTCTACCTAACAACATCAAATATTTTGACTTGGTTGGTTGTATCCTCACATTAACCTGAAATAAAGAAAAACAATTATTTCTAAAGTAGAATAAGATGCCAGGCATAAAATGTGTGGCCTAGATTTATTGTGCATAAAAACATGGTTGGATTAAATTATTGGCATACTTAAAACCTGTTATATAACTGTTTATGGTTAATTTGGGGTGAAAATAAATTTTATACTTGTTTGTGCTCACACCAATTTCTATACAAAAAAATAGAGCCAGACTTTTAGAAATGAAGTATTGATTTATCAGTGACTGGCTAAATTTCAATTGCCTTTATTTTCAAGGAGAGATAGAAAATTGAAATAGGGATGTTGCCCTCTTTAAAAATATTTCATTGAGCCAGTAAAATGTTCTTCTCCTTGGGAGGCAATTAACTGAGTATGGCCAATTGCCAATGCACTATTCTAAAATTTAGGAAATTGCTTAACATAATGTCATTTCTCAGGGTAGAAACTTATTTGAAAAACTTATTTTTCCAGTAGTCATCAAGTATTATTTTAATTATATACATGTGGAACCTGTCTCAGCTCATTAAGTATAGGAACTAAAATAGTCTGCAATAGTGACAAATAAAAATTGGGTAAAATGTCTATCTTGAGATTAATGTTAGCTATAGTAGACGCATCACACAAGCAAGATAGATAGGCGTTACAGAAGCTTTGCAAACTCAGGAGGAGAAGCACGGCAAACAGCATGGGACAGTTCCTAGAAACATCACCGTTTATTCATTCAGTGTAAACGGAACTGATAAAATCTAAGAATTTGATGTTTTTCAGTAGGACTGAGTTTAGGAAAAGAAGAGAATAAGCAAACATCCAAATGACAGTTCTTCACTAACCTTTCTCTTAAAGTCGAGGCTGTTAAGCATTTCTTGCAGTGTCAAAACTTCCTGATTCATCAAGACACTGTTCTTGTCACTCTGATCTGCAAAGGAAAAGGGATCAGATGGAGAGTCCTCTCCACGTCAAACCTGTCTGTTCTTGAAAGTTCTGTCAATCTCAAACTGCCATCCTACACCATTCCTGGCCTGGAGTGGCCTGTGTGGTAGGAGACAGATGGAGTCTGCAGAGTTGCATTTTGAAGTTCCTGCCTGCTCATTTTTGCCAGGAAGAATTATATGCAAACACGCTGAAAGGGCCTCTTTATCTTACACACCTTTAGGGAGGAACATTCTTCACTCAGTGTTCTTTTATTGATGGTGGAGGGAGGAGGCAGAGTTACTGTAAATACATTTCTCACTGGTAGCTCTACATTAAAGATGGCCCTGGGTGTCTGGCATAAGAAACAAAGGGACGGGCGCCTCTCTCTGTGCCCATGATTAAGTCACATTGGACTCTTTCTGCTCCTTTACCCACACCTCCCTGTTCTATTTTCACTGAGGAATTAGAAGAAGCTGCTTGGCAGAGTTATAGCTTTGCTTGGTCTCATGAAGCATAAAGACTAAGTCCTTTTCTTTCCATTTTTCTTTGCAAAATGGGCTAGAAGTGAGAGTTCCAAATTAAGAAAAACATCTGACTGAAACAACAAAAAAGATACTCCTTCAATGGAAAGACATGCCATTAACAAACATTATGTTAATTTGAACAGTAAACTTTATTGATATATACAGTGTTGGATCTCAGAAAATAAAAACCTCAAGTAATGGAATTATTTATCCATTATTATCCTCGAGGCCTCTCCTCTCAATCCCCTGAATCTCCCAGGCTGAAACTGTTCTATGGTGTTCTCTCATCTACCTAGAAATCAGACCCCCAAAGAGGAACGTAATTGCCTTTGACTCCTTCCTTAAACTTTCATTAACCAGAGATTAAAACTCATACCAGGAAGAGAGGAAGAGATTGAAACTTAGGCCCCACACCTTCCTCCAGCCCAGACAAACTTTGTCCCATTCAATTCTTAACAAGAATTAACTAACCACAATTACTCTTACACTGACTCGTTCGCTCTTACCCCTCCCATCTCCCTTTCTCTTATTATAAAGGTAAATAAGCATAGCGCCCCTCTGGGTTATTGGTAATTATTATTCTGTGTGCTATGTCCATTCTTCCTATGGATCTCCTTTTGTCAGTTCATTTTCAACGAACCTTCACAAGATGAGGGAGAAGCTTTCCCTTTTTGGCCCTGTAAGAGCAAGTGACTGTATTAACCACTGATGTCCACGAGAAATGAAGGTTGGGGATGAGGATCTGACTTGTGTAATTGTGCAAAAGAGGGTCAAAAGCAACCTGTGGAAATTTCTCTTCAAAATAGTCCTACTCTCCAGGAACTTTTTCCTTTTTGTAGTTACTTGAAAATTCACTACCTCCCAGATCCCATACATGGCAAAATTGTACTTATGTAGCATTTTGTCTACCAAAAACTTCTTTAGCTAATACTTTCTGGTCTTCGGCAGCCAGGATACCGTAACTTGTTTCCCTTGTGTTGTTCATTTCACTCATGCCAGGATGGGACAAACAAAATGAATACTTGTTCATTTAAGTGATAAAAATGAGCATGAAGCACTAAAAAAATTATAGTGACTCAAATTGTCACTAAACACATTAAGTTTAAAATTTTATTGTTCAGTGTATTTTGCTAATTTCTATTCGTTATTTCTATTTCTAGTAGTTGACATGTGACATTTAGGATGAGGCTGCCTTCAATGAATCGTACTGCTTGATTAAATTTCCTGTTACTCTAAACCCTCTTAGGATCACAGCCCCAGTGGAGAATCCGATGAAACTCACGACTATGCCATTTCTTTCAAAGGCAGAAATTGTACATGCACATAATTCTGAACATTGTGATTAACGTTTCCTGGAAGTCAAGGTACCCTAAAGATTCCAGGAGAACATGAAACACCTCACTTTTCACTTATGAAAAGTTAAACATGTGATCACAATTATTCATACTTCTTTTGAGACACATTTGAAGCTAATATTATAATAAAGATGATTGTGTAAATGAAAGGCTTATTTCTAATTTATTTTTAAAATTATTTTGGAATAATGTTGGAATTAGAGACAGGTTGTAAATAGCACAGTGTTCTCTCTCTCATATCTGTCCTCTATCTTCCTCCATTCTCTTATGTAAGCATTGTACAATGATCAAAACTAGTTAATTAGTTTCAGCACAATCCTATCTACCACCCGATCTAGACCTAGAAATCTAGAATTTTGCCAATTGTCCCCTAATAGTGACACACTTTAAAATGTCAATCCGTTTTTACTGGTAAATCTAAGGTCTTAGAGATATTCTCATGATTCTCCATTCCTTAAAAACAGTTGTAAACAATATCAATATTTAACCACAGAAAAATGGTCAAATAAATTGCAACGTCCGTACATTTTGACATTTATATAATTATTTAAATTGTGTTTTGGGAGAGTTTTTGATATGAGGAAATATTTAAAATTTAAAAATGCTGGACACAACGCTATATACTTGTACAAGATGATCTCATTTTTGAAAATAAGTAAATAGATATGTACGTATGTGAACATATGGGAAAAATGCTGGGAGAAATACATTTTGACAATGTTTACCTATAGAATACATTTCATGCAATTTTTATTGTTTCAATGCTTTTGACTATTTTTCTATGAAGCGCATTTCTACTTTATAATTTTAGAAAGTTACATTTTAAAAAATTTACCTAGGGATCGTATTAGTAATCCTCTGATCATATTAGGCAATTATTATGATTTTTGTTTTTATGATAATGATATTTTGATTCTGTGGGGTTTTTTTTTTTGCAAATGATGAAGAAGAGGTGATTTCTCATGCTGTTTGTAATTTACTTTGAATTGATTGGTAAAAAAACACATATGCAGTATTATGTTATTTATATGGAGTGGGAAAGGAAGAAGCAAAATAAGAAGAAAACTCCTTGCATTTCTCTAGGCTCTCCTAGGAAAGTAGATCAAATGTATTTGCCAATTCTGTCAGTAAAGAAGAAACCCTCGTTGGGCAGCAGTTCAAAGGAGTAGGACTCCGGCCTCATATACTGGAGGTGTCGGGTTTAAACCCAGCCCTGGTCAAAAAAAAAACTGAAAAAAAGAAGAAGAAGAAGGAACCCTGGTCCTGCTGCCTTTTGGGGCCTGTATAGAATTATAAGTAAAACAAAACTTACCCATGGTCTGAATTGTTTTGTACCTGTAGTCAAATTCATCTTGCAGGTCTTCTAAGTATTTGGTGTCTTGTTCTGTCATCTTTTCACAAAAGAAAACACGACTTACTCTGCTGTTACAATTAGGTATTTTCAGACGCACTGTTTGGTGCTCCCCTCTCCAACAGGGAAGACGGTGGCCAGCCCACACCTCCGAAGAGCTGATGCCCATGGCAGGTGCGCAGAGCTGGGAGAACCAGCTTGAACCTCCTCTTCCCACTATCACCTCTTTCTGCTTGACCGGAAATCATTCAGCATCTTATCTCTTATTTCTCAATTAGTTCCAAACGATGTTTTTTATATAATCTCTTTTTATTGGAGAATACAGATATTTTTGTCCTTTTATCAGGGTTGCGTAGTTTTATATAGCTTTGTATTAATATATCAGTTCTCACTTTTTGCTTAAATCTCCATTCAAGTATGCTGTAGTTTGAGACAATTCAGCCTAAATACTTTTTTTCTTTCTACTACTTAAAATAGATCTATGTTTTGTCTATATCTCTTGTTTGTTTCTGTCTTGGAGATTTTTACTTTGCTTTTTTCCAAACCTGGTGATGCTTTGTTGCTCACCCATAACAGCTATTAAATGTCAAGATCTGGGCTAAAGGCTTTTCTTATATTACCTCAGTCTTCACAACAACCCTGAAGTGGGCTATCCTCACCTTTGCAGAGGAAGAAGCAGAGGCTTACAGATGTGAAGTAACTTACTTGTCCAAGGTCACACAAGTTGGGTGTCTGGGGAAGGACTGACCCTGACCCCCACCCTAGCCAGACCCACTGCTTTCTTGATTTCAAACCACACTGCACTTCCTTTTCTTCTTAGAAAGTTTAACTTTCAACTGCTTATTTATTCCAAGATGTCTTCTCTAAGAAAACATACATCTACCCCCAATTTCTTCCTCCAGAAATTCCAAATTTTAGTCAGCTAAATTATACTAAGCAAAGTATCCAATTTGGAGTATAAGAGTCTGAAATAGTCTCTCAACTCTGTGACTTATTAGCTATATGACCTTGGGCAGATAGACGTCCCTGCATTTCAGATTCTTCATCTGTAAAATGGGGTGGTGGGGTGGGGAGTGAGGATCACGGTGTCTATCTTGTGGAGTTGTTATGTGGGTCACATGAGCTAAACAGCTTAAAATAGTTTAATACAGATACACGCTTCATAAGCATTAACTGTGATTACTCTTCTCATCCCAGTTTGTTATCTAAAATAACTTCTCTATATTTATAAACCTCAGGAAAGAAACAAAGTAACAGGATTGACTACATGGTGTGTTCTCTCCCCATCCACAGTAGTGACAGCTGCCAATTTCTGAGCAAGCTGTGCTGTGCCAATGTATGCACTGTCCTGTCGGAAATCTGCAAAGTAATTTATTTCCATTTTTCATGAGACAAAACTGAAGGTCATTGTCGTACAGTAATAAATACTTAAGCTAGAGTTCAAATTCAGTCTAGTCTAGCTTCAAAGCCTCTTTCTGTTCACTGCACCCCAGTACCCCTTTAAAGTACCATTTCACTTTCATGGTAAGTATCTGGAGGACAAACATCTATGGTAAGCTATGGGCAATTAAAAGTCAGGGAACCCACAGGCATCAGGAAATGTAACAAAATAATATAGTTTTAAAGCAGAGATATGTCGGGGTCCTGTCTCTTGATCTCAAAATTCATCAAAATCTGAAAGAAGGCAACACTTTGTGGATTCCTTGTAATGAAAAGCATGTTAAACCAATGCCATACCCTTACAATGTCCATGTTAAATTAAAAGACTTTCAGACTGGACTGTCTTCAGTAATTGCAAAATGTCACAACACCCAGCAGTAACCTTTGAAAGTTCTCCAGAAGGTCTGGGAATCCTTACAGGTGTGCCCCATTCCAAACCATTCCACAGAGAAATGGAGGCTTTGGCGTAAGGGAGGGATGTGAATTGATTGAAAAGTGCTGCTTTGTCTAAACGTTAGGCCACACTTCCTGGATAGGAATCAGATATGTGGAATTTATTGAGGGAATGCTCTCAGGAGAAGGGACACACAGGACGGGGGTCGGGAGGGGTTACAGCTAAGCAAGCGTGTGGTTTGTGCTGGTGTCTAACTTCAGTTGGATTCCATAAAGGACCCAGGAACATGACCTGCACCACAGAGTTAACCCATGTGAGGAAAGGGGTCTGGCCTTTTCTGTCCACCCTCTCCATGTCACTGTGTCACTCAGTCATTGTCTGAACCGTCTGTAGAGACAGTTCTCCAGAGACACCATTGGCAGCCAGTACTCACAGCCCCTGGGGATCAGTGTGCAGCCTGGAGAAATGTGGTCCAGGCTCCAGAAGGTGAATGGGCCTTTGCTGTATCACACTTCTCAGGAATTTTAAAAGAACTAGTGCTGGCTGCAAACCCAGCTGCGCACTTGACTGATGTACTTAGGTATTCTTACTAGAGTAGAACAACCATCTTCTGCCTTTACACACAAGTCAGCATGGGCCTTGGTTTAACAGGATGTGCCAAGGCATTTTGTCTTTGGTCCGTCTGAGAACCTATTCTTTCTTGCAACAGAGTATGAGGAGACATTTGCATGCATGTTTTACATGTTATGGAAGATCACAAAATCAAAGTCTGAAAATAAATGCTCAGAAATATTGTTATTTAAAGCCTCTGCCTACTGTTCAGACAATGATATGGGGCGGTTCATCTTTAAATATCTATAGTTTATTAAATTTTATGAAATTATTATTTTTGTAAACAGCAAGGAAATGAATGCTATGTAAGTTCTGGAAAGGAAATTAATGTTCTTTTTTATATATAACATGGGGGAAAATTAGTCTTATTTAAGACAACAAATATGTCTTATTTAAGACATTAAAGATGATAAATCTTTAGCCAGACTGATTAGGGAAAAAAGAAAAACACCAAAATTTGCTAATATTAAATGAGAGATGTGATATCACTACAAGTTCTACAGATATTTAAAGGATAACAAAGAAATATTTCAAACGTGTTTATGCCAAATAGAGACAGATGAAATGAATGCACTTCTTGAAAGCTCACTTAGGAAGAAATAGATAGGCTGGGAGTGGTGGCTCACGCCTGTGATTCTAGAACTCTGGGAGGCCAAGGTGGGTGGATTGCTTGAGCTCAGGAGTTCAGAGACCAGCTTGAACAAGAGTGAGATCCTGTCTCTACTAAAAATAGAAAAACACCACCAGGTGTCATGGTGGGCACCTGTAGTCCCAGCTACTGAGGGGGTCAAGGCAAGAGGATTGCTTGAGTCCAAGAGTTTGAGGCTGGGTGTGGCACGTTGGCCCTGCACACCAGGGACAGCAGGCTTGAACCTCACCTGGGCCTGATCAACAACAACAACAACAAGAACAAAACAAACAAACAAACAAACAAACAACCCCACAGAACTCTACCCAGGGCAACAAAGTGACACTCTGTTTCCAAAAAAAAAGTTACTAAAAAAGAAGAAATAATCCGAATAATCCTTTATCAAAAAAGGTTAAATTGGAGTTAAAAAGCTTCCCACAAAGAAATTTTCTTTTGTATAAACATAGCGTGTGAGAGATTTATCTTGTTAACAAGGCTCCCTAAGATCGCTGTGCTATCTCTGGGCCCACAGGAGGATGGTGCACAGTCCCTCGCAGGAGTGGGAGCGAGCCTGTCTAGGTGCCTATGGGCCATCACTCACCTGCACACTGTTTTTAATGGCAGCCACCTTGTGCTCTACATTCCTCTGTCTTTCTGAAACTGAAGAACTTTGTAAGGATTTCTCCAGAGGTCCCTGGAAAAAGAACATCTTGAAATTTCATTGGTGTTGAAAAAACATGTTTATGATGAATGGAATGTGTCCTATGCAGTATATAATTTGAACTGAACTTTGGATCAATGAGATAGAGAACACTCCACAGACATTAAAAATCATCCTGTAGAAAAAATATTTATGACATAATATAAATAGAGTTAAATTTTAAGGGATAGGACAAATTATGAAAATACCATATATAAGATGTACGTTATTTGTACATGTACATAAGCGTGTGTATGTAGTTGCAGATATATGGCTGCATAGACATAGAAGCTCAAATCCATAAGATTGGAAGAAAGCACACACCAAAATGTTGTCAGTGTGTTAGGAATAGTGAAACTCCAGATCATTTTATGACTTAAAAATGTTGTTCCTAATTTTCTTTAACAAAGCTATATTATTTAATATTCCATAAAACCCAATACATGTAATTTAAAAATTGGTATAGTGAAACCACATAAAGCCTAAATTTAGAATTGGGGATGTTGACTATGTAGGATGAGATTTATTTTACTCTAGAACATAAGGAGTTTACTAAAGAAAATGTAAAAATGTTAGCCTGAAGCAGAAAGGCAGCTTTTCCAAGCATACTCCTTGGTCATGCTAGTAACCTGACAATGAGTGTGTTCCTACTATACAAACGTCTATGGGTGTACAGAGATGAGAGTTAGAAATGTAAGTTTAGTTGGGCAGGAAGCTATGGTTGGAAACACAATGACTCAACTAAAATCCACAGCCAATCAGAGAAGGAATCTCAAGTAGAATGCACGTCCTTGACTCGATCCAGTGTCCTTCAACTATATCATGTTCTTTAAATTGGTAAAGCCTTTATGATGTTCTCTCTCATTTCTGCCTCCATTATTTGTCTATCTACTTGGAATTTAAAAATCCAGCCCTTTCGTGGTAGAATATGGTGCTGGCAAATTAACTTCAGAGTGACACCAATGAGCACATACTTAAACGCTTAGATTCCACTGATAACCTGACATTTTAAGGAAACAACACACTCACAAGTGACTAGAGATAAAAGGGCTATAAAAAGGGACAACTAAAAATATATGTGAGAATATCATATATTTGTAATAGTATCTTAATTTTTACTGCAAAAGCACTGAAGCAAACAATATATACTTTACTATACTTTTAAAGTAAAAAACACAGTAAGTTTCTTTATCTAAAAAATAAAGTTGTTAAAATTTCAAAGTTCTCCAGATGTAGCCACTACCTGACAATAAACTAAACCTGAAAAATTGTAACAGTTGCTACTTTTGTTAGATCTTCAAAAATAATGCCATGGTTTGATTTACTAATCCTAGAGGACATCTGGAAAGCTAATTATCCACATATTCTCTCCCTTTTGGAAGGATTCACTGAGAAAGTATCCCTTAAGGACTTCATTGATTTCCTCTGTTTGTCTTCACGGGATTTTGAATTCTTTCAGCACAGTGGGATAAAATATAACCTAAAATATGTCAGGGCAAAGTACATTTAAACAACTGACAAGCAAATATTTGTGATTTTCTATAAGACCAAATTCCTGCTTATGGACCAGTTTACACTGGAGAGGTAGGAACAGGACACTACTGAGGGGTTTAGAACCAGCTAGACTGTGGGATAATCCAACTGGGGGAAGCAGAGTCCGCGTTGCAGTTAGGAATTCCAAGGGCACGCAGTTACTATATTCCTGGACTATCACTGTGATCCCCTGGGGCAGGGTATAGATAAGATTCTACATAAACTCTGGAAAGACTTGGTAATTATCTCAGTGTGGAGACAAAGAAAAGGAACTACTCATAGACAGTCTCACTATCTTGACTGTAAGAGCTTCGAAGGATGGCGGCACCACTCTCATAATGTAGAAAAAAAACTGAGTTCAAGGTGACAACAAGATTACACGTTCAGAAAATATTACCTGGACTGGCATGTTGGCTGCAGCCAATATTCTCCTCTCTTCCCTTAAACAATTTGAAATAACCACAGCTACATGCATTGGATTTCCATGAAATTTTCCCTAAAAAAAAAAGCGAACAAAAGTAATTAACATAAATGCTTAAATACATGCATCATAAAAAAAATCACTGCTTGAAAATCAACAGTAATCTCCTAATAAATATGTGAAATTATTTGGGATTTGTTCCAACACTCTGTTCTATATGCTACAGAAACTCACGATGTGAACATAGATGCCTAAAGAGAACATAGTTGCCTCTTTGTCCTCAAAAATCACTTTTAACAATTAAAAATAGTTCTTGAGCACCTCTTTGAGTAAGACTCTGAACATGTGCTCAGGAGGGTCAGTTGGCTTTCAGCTTTGGGCAAGTATTAAATAGAAGAGTGACTTCCCCATAAATTACCAGGAAGCAGGTGGTCCCAGCTATTCATTTAAGTCTGTCCCTTATGCGTGGTTTTGGTCCCTGTTTGGTGCTGTTCATGTCAACTAGCTCCTAACTGTATTAGTATACTAGAGTGCAACTATACCACACATTTCAATGATTGATTTTTTATGACATCTAAGCATAAACACCTTTGACTACCAAGGTGCAAATATTATACACTGGCAGCCTGTGGGCCTAAGTCAGCCATCAGGTATGCTATGTAAATTAAAATCCTGGAATCCTGCCGGTGGAGCATGTCCTACCCAAGGTTGCCATAGTGTACACCATCTTGTGTCCCAAGGACTCATTTCCCTTACCTGCAAGGCCTCTGTGCGTGTCTGAGTTTTCTAACCTTGATGTACAGGACTAATTTGAACACCCCCATCTTTTTTTTCAATAGTGGTAAATGTCTTTCTTCCTGGATTTTCCCTTAAGGCTGGATTAATAGGAAGCACAGAGACAAATACACTTATTCGGTTTCTTCCTGCCCTCCTCTCTCAAGGTGGTACTAATATCTATGAAATGGCCAAAAGGTCAAGAGCGGAAAAAATAAAATCATAACCCATGAAGTGAAAAATTAGCTATTTATCAGCAGTAGAAAGAAGTGGAGAGCCAAAGGATCTTTCTAGGGAAAAAATAAGGTTATTGGCTGTTTTGTGGCTTTGACTACTGCCCCATCTTTAGAAGATGATTAACACTTCTACTTGTAAAACCAGGGTAAACACCCCCAACTGTCTGGTTTCCTGCTCTTAACATATTCTATGGCCTTAAAAACTTTTTCCTCCTTCAAATCAGAAATCTTCAAAAGAAAAAACAAAAACAAATTAACTGAAACTCACAGGGTATAAAAATGAAAATGATCTTATTATGTAGGCAGGGTTACCAAATTTCTGATTTCTGCATGTTGACAATTTCAGGTTCTCTCTAGTTAGAACTTGTTCCTGCTGTTAATTTCCTGCTTATTGATTTGTTTCGTATAACTTACATTTAGCTTCCAAAGAAAAGCTATATTTTCTCATTTTGTATTAAATGTGTTTAAAAATTATCCCATTGTTAAAAATAAAAGGCTTCTTCTATGGCTAATTTGGAAGCTCTGTTCTTTTTTTTTTTAAATACACATTTATTCTTAGTTTTTTTTTTTTTGGTTGAGACAGAGTCTCACTTTGTCACCCTTAGTAGACTGCCATGACATCACAGCTCACAGCAACCTCAAACTTTTGGGCTCAAGTGATTCTCTTGCCTCAGCCTCCCTAGTAAGTTGGGACTACAGGCACCCACCACAATGCCCGGCTATTTTGTTGTTGTTTTGTTTAACAGGCCCATGCCAGTTCAAACCCACCAGCTCTGGAGCATGTGGCCAGTGCCCTAACCACTGAGTTACAGGCAACCCAGCCTCTCTTACAGTTCTGAAAGTTAAAAATCTAAAATCAAGGTGTTGGTAGGGTTGAATTCCTTCTGGAGGCTCCCAGGGAGAACATATTTCCTTGCCTTTTTTAACTTCTAGAAGCTACCTGCATTCCTTGGTTTGCAGTCCTGCCTCACATCACTCCAACTTCTGCTTTGGTTATTACATCTATTGTGGGTCAAATGTCTCCCTCTGCCTCCCTCTTATAAAGATATGATTATATTAGGGTCCATTCTGATTGTCCAAGTTAATTCCCCTGTCTCAAGATGCTTTTTTTGTTGTTGTTGTTGCAGTTTGGCTGGAGCTGGGTTCAAACCCGCCATCCTTGGTATATGGGGCTGGCACCCTACTCACTGAGCCACAGGGGCCACCTCATCTCAAGAGGCTTAATGCTTAATTACACCGGCAAAGTTCCTTTTACTATCTATAGTAACATTCACAGATTCCAGGGATTAGGACGTGGACATCTTAGGGAAACTATTAGCCCACCACAGCCCCACATACATTTCTTTGCACTGTGTTGGTGAAAGGTGATAGGAGAGAAAACCCAGCAGGGTCATAAGGTTTCAAAGTGTCCCTAAATTAAGATCTAGAGAGAAGTGAGTAAATTCAGCTCTGAAACCACTGGGATCACTTTGAGACCATCATAAACTGGCCTCATTTCCATTGGTTCCGTATCTCTTCCTCTTGACGTTGTTTCCTTTAAAACACTTTGTAGCACTGAAGCTGAGCTTTTTAATTCCTCATCCTACAAAATTATTAGAGGTGGTAAGATGGATGTTTTCTACAAGATGAAATGTTTTTCTCATAAGCCTTTGGTCTAACAAACATAGTTGTGATCTGTGGCATGCTTACAGAGTATAATAACACCTTATTTTTGTCTAACATTCTATATTCCACAAAATACTTTCACATCCTTTAGCTTATTTGG
>CAUYPK010160614.1:0-13618 GCA_963574355.1 Loris lydekkerianus | reverse complement strand
TGACATTCTAAGAAAGAAAGAAAAGAAAGAAAGAAAGGAGGAAAGAAAGAAGGAAGGAAGGAAGAGAGGAAGAGAGGGAGGGAGAGACAGAGGAAGGGAGGAAGGAAGGAAGGAAGGAAGGAAGGAAGGAAGGAAGGAAGGAAGGAAGGAAAGGGAAGGGAAGGGAAGGGAGGGGAGGGGAGAGGAGGAGAGGAAGAAAAGGAAAGAAAGGGAGGGAGGAAGGGACAAAAGGAAGTAAGTAAGGAAGGAAGTTAGTTGTTGGTAGTATTTCCTTAATTATTATTTGCAGTTTTTTGTCGGGGCTGGGTTTGAACCAACCACCTCCGGCATATGGGGCAGCGCCCTACTCCTTTGAGCCACAGGTGCCACCCCCTTAATTATATTTTTAATAGCTATAGGATATATATTGATATTTTCAGTTTCATTACTGGTAGTAATACTTTTATCTCTTTCCTCTTTTAATATTTGTCAGGCTTGTTGGATGTGGTGGTTCACGCCTGTAATCCTAACATTCCCGGAGGATGAGGCAGGTGAATCTCCTGGGCTTAGGAGTTTGAGACCAACCCAAGCAAGCATAGACTCTTTCTCTAAAAATAGCCAGGTGTTATGGTGGGGGCCCTAGGTACTCAGGAGTCTGAGGCAAGAGGATTGCTTGTGCCTGAGAATTTGAGGTTGCTGTGAGCCATGACTTCATAGCACTCTATCAATAACGACAAAGTGAGACTATATATATATATATATATATTTTTTTTTTTTTTTCTTTTGAGACAGAGCCTCAAGCTGTTGCCCTGGGTAGAATGCTGTGGCATCACAGCTCACAGCAACCTCCAACTCCTGGGCTCAAGCAATTCTCCTGCCTCTGCCTCCCAAGTAGCTGGGACTACAGGGGCCCACCACAACACCCAGCTATTTTTTGATTGCAGTCGTCATTGTTGTTTGGCGGGCCCAGGCTGGACTCGAACCCGCCAGCTCAGGTGTATGTGGCTGGCTGGTGCCTTAACTGCTTGAGCCACAGGCGCTGAGCCAAAGTAAAACTATATTTAATAAAAAAAAAACAAAAACTGTCGGGTGGCACCTGTGACTCAAAGGAGTAGGGTGCCGGCCCCATATGCCAGAAGTCACAGATTCAAACCCAGGCCTGGCCAAAAACTGCAACAACAACAATAACAAAAAAAAAAAAAAAAAACAGTAAGTCTTGCTAAAAGTTTCATTGCTATTTTTTTTTTTGGCTGAGGCTGGGTTTGAACCCACCATCTCTGGTATATGGGGCCGGCACCCTACTCCTTTGAGCCACAGGCACCACCCTCATTGCTATTTTTAAAGAGCTACCTTCATGTTTCTTTTTTTAATAATTATTTAATTAGTTTTTATTTTTTGAGACAGAGTCTTACTATGTTGCCCTCGGTAGAGTACCTTGGTGTCATAGCTCACAGAAACATCCAACTCCTGAACTCAAATGATCCCCTTGCCTGAGCCACCCAAGTAGCTGGGACTACAGGCACCCGCCACAACCCCCGGTTGTTTATTTTTATTTAGAGACAGGGTCTTGCTTTTGCTCAGGCTGGTCTTGAACTCTTGACCTTCAGCAATCCACCCATCTTGCCCTCCCAGAGTGCTGAGAGTATAGGCAAGCGCCACCTTGACTGGGCACCTTTGTGTTTCTCTATTCTTTCTGTTTACAATGTTATTGATTTCTGATTTTATCTTTACTATTTCCTGCTTTCTGCTTGCTTTAGATTTGTTTTGTTCTTTTTTGTTTAACATATGCCCAAGACAACAAAAAAGTCTGCTAACCTTAAGAAACTACCATTGCAGAATTATATACAGTATTAATATTTCTCCTTCCAACTCAAAACAGCTGTTTTTTTTTTTTTTTTAATGAGACAGAGTCTTACTATGTCACTCTCAGTAGAGTGCTATGACGTCGCAGCTCACAGCAACCTCAAACTCTTGGGCTTAATCAGAGGTTCTTAACCTGTGGGTCACGACTCACAGGAACTGGATTAAAGGGTCATGGCCTTAGGAAGGTTGAGAACCACTGGCTTAAGTGATTCTCTTGCCTCAGCCTCCCAAGTAGCTGGGACCATAGGCACCAGTCACAATGCCCAGCTAATTTTTCTTTTTTTAGTAGAGACCAGATCTCCATCTTGCTCAGGCTGGACTAGAACTCCTAGGCTCAAGCAATCTACCCACCTTGGGTTCCCAGAGTGCTAGCATTACAAGCATGATTACTACCCACTGTGCCTGGTGAAAGTAATTCTTGATAGGGCATTAAGTGTGCCATTTTATTACTTAGTTTTTGTTTGCTTATTCCACTTTTTGTCCTTCTCTTTTCTGCCTCTTATGTTTTTGTGAGCTACCTGAACATTTTTTAAAATTCTACATTAGTGCGCTCCTATAGTCCCAGCTACTGGGGACATTGGGACAAAAAGAATCAGTTGAGTCCAGGAGTATGAGGCCAGCCTGTGCAATATAACAAGGCAAAAAAAAAAAAAAAGAAAAAAAAGAGAAAATTTTTTAAAGAGAAAATGATAGATGGGGTGTGGTAGCTCATACCTATAATCCCAGCACTCTGGGAGGCTAAGGAAGGTGGATTGCTTGAGCTTAGGAGTTCCAGACCAGTCTAGACCCCATCTCTAAAAAAAAAATAGCCGGATGTGGGCATCTGTAGTTCACGCTACCTGTGAGGCTGAGGCAAGATGATCGCTTGAGCATCAGAGCTTGAGGTTGCTGTGAACTACGATGCAACGGCACTCTACCAAGGGCAACTGGGTGAGATTCTGTCTCACCAAAAAAAGTAATAGTAATTAATTAATGAAAAGAAAATTAGAATTTCTTTTTCTTTAGGACTTGTTCTAAGTGTTAGAATATACATATCTAACTAGTAATCAACATTTTACCACTTCAAGTAAGGTATAGAAAATTCTCTTCACCCTCTCTACATGTTAAAATAAAAATATGTTAAGTACTTTCTCTATATACATGGAATGCCATGTTAGACATATGCGATTTTGGCTACAAACCTCAAGTAATATCTTTTAAAATCGTCAGAAGCCTAGTCTATTATGTTTACCTCTTTCATACCCATTCAATTGCTCTTTCTTCCTTCTTGGGGTTCCCACGTTCTTAGGTTAGAGTGTCCTTTCCTTTTAGAGAACTTCCTTAGGTCTTCTGATGAAAGACGAGGAAAACCTTTGAGAATGCCTTTATTTCCCTTTCCAAGTTGCCTTTTACAGGACCGAGTGAGTTAAGCCTTGCTTGCTGCTGGACCTTAGTGAGCTTATCAAGAGTCTAGCTTGGAATCTTCTCTCTTCGTCTAAGACTGGCTCTGTCAAATACTGAATAAATCCAGCTCCCTTAGTGAATGACTGTGATCTGATTTTTGGCTAGCTACATCTCTTACTCCTTAATACCACCCCCAACTTTTGTACCCACAAATATACAAACACATATTTTATTTACACACACACGCACACATATTTTGACAGTATCTAACGATGCTAGTAAATTTGAACTATTTTCCTGACTACGCAGTATGCCAAACACACAAGCTTGCCCCAAATTTGAATTTCACCTGTTGCCTACACCTTGAGCTAGATATGGAGTGAGGCACCAAATGACTCCAAAAACTTAACTATATACAAAAGGAGGTCTCATTTATTCTAAGCAAAAAGCCTGCAACTGAATAGGTTTCATTTCATTAATATTTAATAGCTTTGGCTAATCATTGTTCCTTGATTAAACATTACTCTCTCCAGCTATTGCCACATTTTTCTACTCTCCATTCCATAAAATCTTCAAAAAGCATTATTTACATTCTGTCTTCACTGCTTATACTCTCATTCTTTCTTGAATCCATTGTGATTAGGCATTTTTCCTTACTTGAACAATCATAAACATACACACCATGTATCAGAATTTGTGGTATAATGCTAAACCATTGGCCATTAATTTTGTGTGAGAAAAGGCCAAATATTATGAACTAAGCATCTGCTTCTTTAGATTAAAACACATGATAACTGCCAAAGAGGAAAATAATAAACCAGAAAATAATAAAATAAGGTTCACAGTAGATGAACAAACCAAAATTTGGTTCATTGAAAACATTAAGGAGACTGGACATGGTGGCTTCTGCCTGTAATCCTACCATTCAGGGAGGCCAAGGCAGGTGGATTGCTTGAGCTCATGAGTTCAAGACCAGCCTGAGCAAAAGTAAGGACCCATCTCTATTAAAAATAGAAAAATTAGCCAAGTGTTGTTGTGGGTACCAGCAGTCCCAGCTCCTGGGGAAGCTGAGGCATGAGGACTGCTTCAGCCCAAGAGACTGAGGTTGCTATGAACTATGATGACACCTCAGCACTCAACGCCATGATGACAGAGTGAGACTCTGTCTAAAACAGAAAACAGAAAATAAAAAAGAAAGAAAAGAAAAAGAAAACATTGATGGAATATATAAACATTAGCCAGATTGATTAAGAAAGAAGAGGAAAAGTATGAACAATATTAAAAATAAAAAGTAGCCTGAACAGATGCTGTAGCAATTAAACTGGTAATAAAAGGACATTATGAAACAACTCATGCAACTGCCAGCGATGGCTCACGCCTGTAATCCTAGCACTCTGGGAAGCCGAGGCAGGTGGATTGCCTGAGCTCACGGGTTCGAGACCAGCCTGAGCAAGAGCAAGACTCTGCCTCTAAAAATAGGCAGGCGTTGTGTTGGATGCCTGTAGTCCCAGCTACTTGGGAGGCTGAGGCAAGAGAATCACTTGAGCCCAGGAGTTTGAGGTTGCTGTGACTCTGTGTCAATGTGGTTGCTGTGACTCTGTGACAATTAATTAATGCCATTAACATTAATAAAGAGAATAATTACATAATTTAAATAGATGCTGAATAACTATTTGCTATAATTCAAAATCCGTCAGTTAATGGTTTAGGAGAACAGCTCTGCTATGGCACCCTGGAGACCTCGTGCATCTCCACATAGACCTTATAGGCAAGGTGCAACCACATTCTGACCCAGAACTTGCCAAGAATATGTCAAGATAATATCACAGGGCCATTTCTGTTCCCTCTCCTTATCTTGTGACAGGTTCCCTATCTTGTGAGAAGCTGCCATGAGCAGTTTCTCATCTGATTTCCTGCTTCCAATGAAGCACAGGGTTTTTCACCTTGACCTCCTTTAGCATACAGTGGAAGTCCATAAAACCACTTAGGTGCAGTCTATAGTTGGCTCCATAGCAACACTGTGACCTATCACTCCTGTTATCTGGCCTACTCTGGTTCTGTGCTCTGCTGGGGAACTAGTGTTGATGCCATGCTGTTTTTGCTTTTGCAGACAGCAAAAGTGATATATAGTCTGAACCCATTAGGGCTCATTGTCTCTGTATAAGCCAAATATATGGAAGCACTGTAAATCTCCCTAGTAGCTACCATCAGCTGGTGCTTAAGAACTGCTTGATTTCTTGACACATGATAATGGGACAATGGTTATCTATATGGAAGAATATGAAATTAGATCTCTACTTTACATCATACACAAGAATGAATTTTAGCTGCATTAAAAGTTGATATTTTAAAGGAAAAATACTTAAAAAATCAGAAAATAAAGGATAATAATTTGTAACACTAGAGGCAGAAAAAGATTGCTTAAGAAATTCACAAGCTGTAAATTTGAAAATTTATATATTTGTCTATAATTAATTAATTAATTATTTTTGAGACAGAGTCTCACTGTTTTACCCTTGGTAGAGTGCTGTGGCATCACAGCTCACAGCAACCTCAAATTCCTGGGCTCAAACTATTCTCTTGCCTCAGTCTCCTGAGTAGATGGGATTACAGGAGCCCACCACAGCGCCCGGCTACTTTTAGAAAGGAGGTCTGGCTCTGGCTCAGGCTGGTCTTGAACTTGTGAGCTCAGGCAATCTACCCACCTCAGTCTTCCAGAGTGTGCAGGCATGAGCCACCTTGCTTGGCCATTGTCTATAATTAACATTTGATGGCTGGGAGCAGTGGCTCATGCCTGTAATCCTAGCACTCTGGGAGGCCAATGCGGGTGGATCACTTAAACTGAAGAGTTGGAGACCAGGATGAGCAAGAATGAGACTCCATCTCTATTAAAAATAGAAAAACTGAGGCAAGATGATCTGTTGAGCCCAAGAGCATGAGGTTGCTGTGAGCTATGATGCCATAGCACTCTACTCAGGGTGCTAGAGTGAGACTGTCTGAAAAGCATAAATTTGATCTTCTGTTCTTCAAAAGACATTATGAAAATTGTGAAAGGACAAGCCAAAAACTGAAGGAATATATTTTTAAATAAATGACAAAAGACTAGTATCCAAAATATATAATGAGTTCCTGGAGCGCAGCCATTTGGAATTCTTCTATGGCGTAAGCTCCTGGCTGGAATTCTAAAGAATAAAAATGGGGCTCCAGAAGATGAAGAGAATTTTGAAGAAGTTATTAAAAATGTGAATATAGCACTAAATACAACTCAGGTCCCAAGCAGTATTGAAGATATATTTAATGATGATCGCTGCATAAATATCACCAAATAGACTCCATCATTTTGGATTTTAGCTCATGCCTTAAAGGAATTTGTTGCCAAAGAAGGTCAAGGAAATTTACCTGTTCAGGGCACAATTCCTGATATGATTGCAGATTCAAGCAAATATATAAAACTTCAAAATGTTTACCGTGAAAAAGCAAAGAAAGATGCTGCTGCTGTGGGTAATCATGTAGCCAAATTGCTGCAGTCCATTGGCAAGGCATCAGAGTCCATTTCAGAGAAAGAATTAAAATTACTCTTCAGCAATTCTGCATTTCTTCGAGTGGTAAGATGTTGATCCTTAGCTGAAGATTATGGTTTGGACACAGTTAACAAGGATGAAATTATTTACAGCATGGACAATCCAGATAATGAAATAGTGTTGTACTTAATGTTACGGGCTGTTGATAGATTTCATAAACAACAGGTAGATATCCAGGGATATCTAACTATCAAGTTGAAGAAGATATAGGTAAATTAAAGTCTTGTCTCACTGGCTTCCTTCAAGAATATG
This sequence comes from Loris lydekkerianus, assembly GCA_963574355.1. Classification (NCBI taxonomy): domain Eukaryota; kingdom Metazoa; phylum Chordata; class Mammalia; order Primates; family Lorisidae; genus Loris; species Loris lydekkerianus. Next base: position 6,560 of record CAUYPK010160614.1, on the reverse strand, counting down.
GTTTATCTGTAATGGTGAAAGATGATTATGTTCATGAATTTTGCCGATATGGAGCTGCTGAGCCACATATCATTTCTGCATTCTTGGGAGGAGCTGCTGCTCAAGAGGTTATCAAAATAATCACCAAAAAATTTGTAATTTTTAATAATACTTACATTTATAGTGGCATGTCACAAACTTCTGCCACTTTCCAGTTGTAGAGTAAGCACCCTATGTAGCCTATTGATCGAAAATGTACTTCTTGTCTTAGTGTGTAAAATTCTGCTAAAGGAGAGGTGCTAAATTGTTTCCTGAATAAACATTTTTCTCACTTGTATTAATAAAAAAAAAAAGAGTTCCTACAAATAAGAAAAAAACAGACTGATAGAAAAAAATGGGTGAAAAATTTGCATAAGCCTTTCATAAAAGAAAGAGAAACACAGATGGTAAATAAGCCCATGAGATTATTGCTGAACCTAGGAATCAGAGAGATATAAATCTAAGCCAGATAATATATTGGAAAAAAATTTAAAGCCTGACAATAACAATATGAACCAGGAGGTGGAGAAACTGTAACTCTTGTATGCTGCTAGTGGCAGTGCATATTTATACATGTACAACTATTATGGAAATAAATTAGCATTATCAAGTAAAGTTAAAAATGCACATACCTTCAGTTTCACTTCTGGACATATACACTGTGGTAGTTTTTCAACCTTTTTTTTAAATCTCATGGCACACTTGAACCTATGGTTAAACTTCCACAGCACACTTAAATTACATTGATTGAAAACAAGAGTAAGCTGGGCGCAGTGGCTCACGCCTGTAATCATAGCACTCCAGGAGACCAAGGCGGGTGGATTGCTCACAGGTTTAAGATCAGCCTGAGCCAGAGCAAGACCCTGTCTCTACTGAAAAATAGAAAACTTAGCTGGTAATAGAGGCACACACCTGTAGTCCCAGTTACTGAGGAAGCAGAGTCAAGAGAGTTGCTTGAGTCCAAAATCTGTAAACAATGATGCCATGGCAGTCTACCCAAGGCCACAGAACGAGACTCTGTCTCAAAAAATCAAATAAATAAAACAAAAAGACTTGAATGCTATGCAACACAATGAAAAACTAGGAAATAATAAAAATTAGGATAATAGAAGGTTTCCCAAAAGTTGCCCCAAAGGCACCATACATATGGAAAATGGGAAATTATAGCTAAATGTACCTTTATTTACAATACATTCATCACAAAATATTGGCTTCCCCTTTATAAAATTTTGTAATGATTGGGAGGCAGACATAAGAGAATTGCCTAAGCCCAGGAGTTGGAGGTTGTTGTGATCTGTGATACCATGGCACTGTACCAAGGACAATAAAGTGAGACTGAGACTCTGTCTCTAAAAAAAAAAAAAATAAATCAAATTTTGTAATGAATATTTTGTAAATAATGGTATATTTAGCTACAGTTTTCCCATTTTCCCTATGTATGGTGATGTGGGGGGCACCCTGTAGTTATCGGTTTGGGGAAAGTTCTTCAAACACAAGTAGTGTCTATTTTCTAAGCAAAACACATTGGTTCTTATTTTATTGTTACATATTAAAACATACATTATAACTATAATTTTTCTAATACATATGATATTTAGTAAAAATTAAAATAGATTGCAGGTGATTCTTCCATAAAATAGAATACTATGCAGCCATTAAAAAGTTATATTTGGAGGCCAGGAGAGGTGGCTCATGGCTGTAATCCTAGCACTCTGGAAAGTCAGGGAAGGTGGATTACTTGAGCTTAAGAGTTCAAGACCAGCCTAAGCAAGAATAGAAAAATTAGCTGGGTCTTGTGGTAGGCACCTGTCGTCCCAGCTAATTGGGAGGCTCAGGCAAGAGGATTGCTCCAACCCAGGAGTTTGAAGTTGCTGTGAGTTAGGCTAATGTCTTCACACTCTACACCAGGGTGACAGAGGGAGATTCTATCTCAATAATAAATAAATAAATAAATAAATAAATAAATAAAATAAGACAAAAAACCAATTCAGAAATGCTGAAAGTAGAAATGAATGGAATTAAAGGGCTGATAGAGGATCAAGGATATTTCTGGGAGGAAGAGACAAAGTAAAATTACTTATTAAAAACTTCCTGATTTTCCAATCATCCCATGTACTCAGTAGAAATCTGCATATAGTAGAGCAACAACCACAGTCCCACAGAGAGAAATACATGATTAAATTCAAGAAGGTGGACTCAGGGGCTCAATAAGCTCCCATCTGTCTGGTATAATGTAGGGGTATATGGCATATTTCCTGGGTGAAGGACTTAACTACAAGTCTGACTTTGGACTTTACCTTACAAATACAAGTCTGACTTTGGACTTTACCTTACAAATGCAAATAATTTAAACTAATCATATTTACCCTCTCACATTAACCCATAATTAAAAAAAAAAAAAACAAACAACAACAAGAAAACACTATGGAAAAAAAAAACAAACAAAACAAAAACAAAAACAAAAAAAACCAAAATCAAATTTCCTGCTTTTCCCTTGTCACCTACCTTGAACATACCAATGTGTCACACTTCGGTTTTCAAAAGGTTTTATTGCCACAATACTCTCCTTTCACATGAACATTCCCAGGGAGTCAAAATATGGAATGGGGTACTTATAATATTCTGGTAGCAGGACTGTCAAAAACATCCCAGGGCTCTCTGACAAGATGGAGGCAGGAGGCAGCAGTGGTGGTGGCAGGATTAGCTCGAAAAGCAATGCAGATTGTGGCCTGAGAAATAAGAAGCGGACCTGTTGGCAGCTGGCTCAGGAGCTCCTGGGGCTGGAGGTTGATCAGTTCCTAGAGGATGTGGTAAACTCTTCTTCATGGACACTGGCTCCAAGGAAAAAGAGCAAAAAGAAGAGGACCAACGTCCAGAAGAAGTTGCTGCTTCTCAAGAAACCCCATTGGGTCGATCTCATCCTTGATAACACGTCTAAGGTCCCTGCCCACAAAGACATCCTTGCTCACCAGGTCCCCAATGCCAAGAAGCTCAGGCGGAAAGAGCAGCTATTGGAGAAGCTGGCAAAGCAGGGTGAGCTGCCCCGGGAGGTGCGCAGGGCCTGTGGCCAAGGCCAAGGCGGGCCCCCAGGATGCTGTTGAGCAGCCCTTCTACGATGTCTGCGCCCCAGACAACCTTCTGGACAGGCCATTGGTCGACCCAGACAAGTTTTTCCTGGAGCAGACCAAGAAGAAGGGAGTGAAACGACCACCATGTCTCCACACCAAGCCCTCCGAGGCAGCTACTGTGGAGATAATACTCGCTGGAGCCCCTTATAACCCGTCCGTTGAAGACCACCAGCCCCTGCTCTCTGCGGCCCATGAGGTGGAGCTGCAGCAGCAGCAGGAGGTGGAGAAGCTGGAGGGGCAGCTGGCCCAGCCGCCGGGGGAGAAGGCTGCCACCCAGGAGTCCACCTTCTGGGAGCTATACCAGGGGCTGCTGGAGGAGTCTGACTTCGAGGGGTAGCCAGCCAGAGGGGTGAGGTCCCCGAGGCTGGAGAAGCTGAGGCCTATACCCCACCCTCCCGCCTGCCTAGCAACTCCTGAGAAGAAGATGGAGCAGCAGCAGGCGGCAGGAAAAGGCTGCCTGCAGCCTGTAGACACAGCAGGCCAGAGTGTCAGCTGCCGGGTTCCAGCACCAGGAGCTCTTCTGGCTATGTGGGATCAAGGCTCAGGTGGCCCAGTGGCTGGGTGAACTGGCCCTGTGGCAGAGGCTACAGCAAGCACCGTGGCTGGCCCAGGCCGACAAGCCCTGCAGGCTGGAACAGCTCAAGTATCATGCCCCTGACATCCACCAGTAGCTTTGCTTGGAGCTATCTGACTAGCTCAGGACCCTGAAGCCTGAGGGCAACATCCTCCAAGGCCTGTTCAAGAGCTTCCAGAGGAGGAATATGATGGAACCTCGGGAAAGAGCCAAGTTCAAGGGCAACCACAAAGTGAAGCTCGCAGAGAAGCGAGCATTTGGGGAGATCCAGTTAGAGCTGTAGGATTCTGGGATAAAGCACCTTCTGACCACCAACAACAACATCAACAACAAATCTCAGGACTGAGCATGGTGGCTTATACCTATGATCCTAGCACTTTAAGGGACTGAGGCTGTAGAATTGCTTGAGGCCTGGAGTTTGAGACTAGCCTGTATAACATCACCTCTAAAATGTGTATGCTGAAGCTCTCACCCTCAAAGTGATGGTATTAAGAGGTGGGGCCTTTGGAAGGTAATTTGGAGGCCCTTGGAGGTGTTTGGATTAGTGGCCTTGTATAAGAGACACAAGATATTGCTCTCAGGCGTACTCACTCTCTCCCCATCATGTGAAGACTGCCATGTGCAAGCCAGAACGAGAGGCTTTACCAGAAACCAAATTAGCTTGCACCTCGATTTTGGACTTTTCCTAGCCTCTAGAACTGTGAGAAATAAATGACTGTTAAGTTTAAGTCACACAGTCTATGGTATTTTATTATGGCAGCCTGAGTTGACTAAGACAAGGTCTAATGTAGAAAAGCAGAGTTCTTATCTTTGGGTGGATTTGAGGCAGGTGTCTAGGAAGTGCAGGAGAGCAGACCCTAAGGCATGTTTTTGGCTATGCCACAGAGATGGTTTGAAGGCTTATAAAACCCTGAACAAACCTCTCTGGCCTCTGACTTCCATATTCATGTGGCCACTCTGCAATGTCCTTTTGGACTTCCCAGAACCACCATGGCCTGAATGAGGCTTTGCTATTGGCAATTCCTAGAACTATACTACCCATTAGCAAGGAATCAAATAGTATCTGGTGAATAACTCAGGAGTTTTTCTGGCATTTTGTTTCCTTCAGTTAGCCCATAAAGCCTGATCATCTCTAGCATTCTTGCATGGAATAAACAGCTTCTGGATAAGAAAAGCAAAGGATAAGAGCCTAAAAAAGGTTCATCATTGCATGAAGTAATGATTCTATTGTTCTAGAATTTAAAATCAAAGAAAATGGGCTGGGTGTAGTAGCACACACCTGTAATCCTACCACTCTGGGAGGCTGAGGTGGATGGATTGCCTGAGTTTTGGGGTTCAAAACCAGCCTGAGCAATAGCAAGACCCCTCTCTCTAAACATGGCCAAGCCTTGTGGTGGATGCCTGTAGTCCCCAGCTATTTGGGAGGCTGAGGCAAGAGAGTTGCTTGACACCAAGATGTTGAGGTTGCTGTGAGCTATGACGTCACATACTCTACTGAGGGTGACAAAGTAAGACTCTGTCTCAAAAAAATAAAATAAAATAAAATGAAAGAAAATGGCCTCTTACTACTAATTTTCATCTGTTTTATATGTAGTGGCAGCCTTGATTTGATTTGGAGCTAATAACCAGCTGACCAGAATTTCCATTTATCTTCTCTTTCCTTGCTTTTAATATGACTGTACTCCTGAGGTGGATTTGAACTCTATGTTCCTCTTCATTATGGCTTTGGTAGCTGGAATCAGAGAAGAAACCCCCGAGTGAACACTTACCTAGCATTTGCTGTGAATGAGGAGAGTTTCACTCAGAATAGAGTAATTGCCCTTATGCCCATGGCCAAATGAATGAGAAAAGAGGTTTTGCTTTAAGTGTGTGTATGTCTGTGTGTACATGGATATACCTGGTGAAAAAGGTCAGGAAGAAGATAAACCAAAATATCCCTATTGGTTACTTCCAAGTGATGGAGTGAGAGATCTTTTAAAAATAATAATATATTTACTGGCTTGGCACCTGTAGCTCAAGCAGCTAAGGCACCAGCCACATACACCAGAGCTGCCAGGTTTGAATCCAGCCTGGGCCTGCTAAACAACAATGACAACTACAACCCCAAAATAGCCAGGTGTTGTGGTGGGCGCCTGTAGTCCCAGCTACTTGGGAGGCTGAGGCAAGAGAATCACTTAAGCCCTGGAGTTAGAGGTTGCTGTGAGCTGTTACACTACAGCACTCTACCCAGGGTGACAGCTTGAGGCTCTGTCTCAAAAAAAAAAAAAAAAAAAGAAAGAAAGAAAGAAAGAAAGAAAGAAGGGATGATGGCGGACAGGACAGACGTGTAGCCCACCTCTCCCGAGCCATCAGGAGAGAAGAAGGGGTGTCTGGACTTTCCCTGACTGTGGATTATGGGCGTGAGACGGCCCAGCTGGAGACGCTCAGCGAGGTGGCGAACTGCTACATCTGGGAGGTAATTTGGAACCACAGACTCTGCCGTGGAGATTCTTCCCTGCCTGGCCGATTAGCCAGCAGGGCCCCTCCCTTACGGAGGGCTTACGAATGCTGCTAAAATCAAATTAACAGATATTTAATCCTGATCTGAGAGGGCATCCGAAAGGAGAGCCGCTCAAAACCATGGGGAACCGGGCAATCTGCTGGACAGTGGGAGGGAGCGTGCCAGGGAAACAGACATTTTGAACTAAGGCCAGGCGCCTTCCCCCAGACCAGCAGGGATTGAGTGGAAGCACAACATTCCTGCTGGGGAAGGCTGGAGAGGGCTGGCGGTTCAGGCTGCGTTGCTAATTTACTGGTCCTGATCGAAAAGGGAATTTTTGAATCATAATACTCAGAATTAG
>CAUYPK010160611.1:0-11946 GCA_963574355.1 Loris lydekkerianus | reverse complement strand
TTCTGGAACACAATTTGGCAATATGAATTAAGGTCCTTAAAACTGTTCATACACATTGATCCAAAAACCCAATCTGTAACACGTACTTTAGAATTATTTTAAAAAGTAAAAGCAGTAACTGGGAAAATGCCAGGAAGGCTACATTAACTATTGTGATGAAAATGTGTCAAATGGTCTGTGAAGCTAGTGTATGATGCCCCATGATCATATCAATGTATGCAGTTATGATTTAATTTAAAAAATAAATAAATAAATAAATAAATAAAAGATCTGAAAAATCTGAAATTCTCCCCTTTCTCCATTATAGAAGGTAAAGTTCCTAAGTCTGCTTGGAAGAGAACTGGGGAAATCATCACTACGTTTGCTTGTGATGATGTTACAGGGTCCTTCCTCAAGTAGGCTTCTCTTTCAACTGATGGGTTCTGGGAATTAGAATTGGCCTGTGATTTGAAAATGGGCAATTGGTGATGACTCTATTAAAGTGGCTGACCTCTGTTGGCTCCCCATTTATTTTGCCTTTGGAAGCACTACATTCTATGGGGTGTATTCATAGATCATTATGGATCAGAAACTTCTGAAAGTTGTCATGATCTTGCTGCCCATTGTAGGAATTATGTTCACCTTCCCCCGATGATTAAATGCTGTGACCTGGCCTTTGTTGTTTTAGGGTTCTAAAATCCTTGCTACTAAAGACCCAAATTCTGAAACAACATCTTTTACGATCACACAAAATTAGAAACTTACATAATCTGAGTTCAAGTATTACTATAAAGCTGGAATAATTAAAACTATGTGGTAACAACATAAATAATAAACAAAAAGATCAGCAAACAGAATAAAGAAATAGACTACAGTTCTATAGCCAAATGGTTTTTGACAAAGTGACGAAGATATTCAATGGGAAAAGGAAAGGGTTTTCACCACATGGTCCATATTCTCATATGTAAAAATACTGAAATTTTATTGCCACCCTAGGCTATACATAAAACTTAATTTTATATGAATTATATGTCCATGCTTAAAAGTTAAAATTATATAAAACTTCTAGAAAAATGTCTTCAAAACATGGCGGTAAGCACAGATTTCTTATTCAGGACACATAAACCAAGAAGAATAAGTTAAAGAAAGATAAATGAAACAATTATTTAATGTCCTTTGAAAGATAATCAAATAAACCCATGTATTGCTACTAAAGATCCTACTAAAATTAGTGTCTGAGGTTGGACAACTAAGTTCAAGAACTTATCCTAGAAAAAGTGCCACCTCATTGCTGAGTCACTAAGTGACTCAGTGAACTAAGTGAACTAAGTGCTGAGTGAACTAAGACTAAGTTCACTAAGTCTCCTTCGAAGTATTGTCAGATCCCTTTTGATGACAGCTCTCATGGCCTTTTCAGAAAAAGAGTTCCAAAATTGTTTTGAAGGGTGGACTAGCCATTATTACATAGGTGTACTAGCTTCCCAAAGGGAGTACCTCTTAGGTGACCATAGTGATATTTAGACATGGGATGAGATCACCAACTTCTTTGTTCAACCTTCCTGTGAGAACTTTTAAATATTTTTAACTCTAAGAAATAAAGAGGATGTAAAATGTCATCAGTGAATGAGCAATTCAAAAAAATTTGGACAAACCCAGGGGTTATTGTTGGAGCAGAGCAGATCTTAACGTATTAGGATAGAAATTAGGAGAGTTGCCAGAAAGAACCATGGAGAGCCATGGAATCCAGTAAAAAAAAAAAAAAAAAAAAAAAAAAAATAGGTGTAGTGAGGGAGGACAGGGATGAGAAGTGAGGCTAAAAACAAGAGGAAGAAATGTACTGTGAGGTACAATAGATCTTGGTGGCACTCATTCAAATTTCTGTTTTATTTTTTCCTGGCATCTGGCAGAGTTGTCCTTCCTGCATCTTTAAAGTCAGAGAAGCCCATGTAATAACTTGATTGTTTCATTAAATGTTACAGGACGTCATATGTGTCACTTTCTTTCACATCTATGACGCTTCACTCAACTTTAACTTCTTGGTACTATATTCTCCTGCCTTTATCATCAGCCTCAACCCACACAAACTTACTCTCTTTAGAAGGCATCTCTTTCCTTGCCCATCCATAAATCCTGTGTTCTTTGTAATTCTGTCCTAGGCTTCATATTTTATCATCACAAATTCTTCACCAGTGATCCCATCCATTCTAGGGCTTAAGTGCCACCAGCACTTCTGATTCTCAAATCTACATCTTTAGCCAAGATACTGCTGCTAATCTCCAGACTCAAACACTTAACTATTTACTGGCCATTTTTACTTAGCTACCCTATGGAAAACTAATACTAAATATTTTAAAACTTAACTAAATCTTTTCAAAACATGCTCCTTCTCTTATTTTTATGAATGACATCACCTCTAATGGTTTCACTATACTAGAACAAATCAGAAACTGGAAGTTATTTTTGAGTCTCTCTTTTATGAATAATTCTCACCTCAACAAACACATGAAAACAGACATACGCAAAAAACATTAAATATGGTTTATCCAAATTGTTGACCATTTCAATTTTTAAAGTCATCTTTGTTGAAATTTAATTTACATATAAAATTCACATGTTTTAAGTAGATATTTGGAGGAAGTATACCAAATGTGTACATTTGTATCATCAATACACCAGTTAAGAAACAGTGAACTTTGTTCATTATAGTCAGCTTCTTCTTTCTCTTCGTCAGGTAATCACCACCTACCTCCAACCCAGGCAACTACCAATCTGGTGTGTAGTGTGAAAGATTAGTTAAGGCTGTTCTAAAACTTCATTTAAACATTTATACTTTAAGTGTTTTCCCCACACTTTCTTTGAGAATTTTTGTTGTTTTATGTCTTAGATTTAGATCTTTTATCCATCTTGAATCAATTTTTGTGAGTGGAGAAAGGTGCAATTCCTGTTTCAGTCTTTTCCATTGGTTATCCAGTTCTCCCAGCACCATTTATCGAATAGAGGTTCTTTCCCCCAGTATATGTTCTTATTGGGTTTATCAGAGATAGGTGGCTGTAAGATGTTAGTTTCATCTTATGATTTTCTATTCGGTTCCAGATGTCTATGCTGTAGCTCTATTAGTGGTGTGGATGTGAAGAGAAGGACACTTTTACATAGCTGGTATAGTGGAAACTAATACAACCTTTTTGGAAGGAAGTATGGAGAATTCTCAAAGAATTCATAGAGCTCCCAATAAATCATTTTATCGTAAGGACATTTGCAACTGCTTATCACAACTCAATTTACAATTACCAAATTGTGGAAAGAACCTAAATGTCCACCAACCCAGGAATAGATTAACAAGCTGTGGTATATGTATGGCATGGCATACTATTCAGCCATTAAAAGATATGGAAACTTTACATTTTGGATGGAGGTGGAACACATTCTTCTTATTAAAGCATCACAAGAATCCAATGTACTCAATTCCGATATGAGGACAAATGAAAACCTAGTACATGGTGGAGTGTGGGGCAATAGGGAAGTAGAGGGAAGGAAGGAAGGAAGTGGGCAGGAGTCATGGTGTGTGACACACCTCTTGAGGGCAGGACACAATTACAAGTGAGAATTGACCAAACAAATGCAATCAGTGTGACCTGGTTCTTTGTACCCTCAATGAATCCCCAACAATAAAAAATAAAATAAACACTTATACTATGTGTTTCTTTCATTATTGAGTTTGAAGATTGCATATTTTTAATACAAAATCTTTTCTGAACATAAAAGTTCCAAAATTTTTTATCTGTACCTTGTGATTTCATTACTTTTGTATAATGTGAAGTATGGATCAAGGTTCATTTTGCTCCAGGTGGATAAAATTATTGCTTCATAATTTTTTTTTAAAGAGCTACTTTTTGGGGCGGCGCCTGTGGCTCAAAGGGATAGGGTGCCGACCCCATATGCCGGAGGTGGTGGGTTCAAACTCAGCGCTGGCCAAAAACTGCAAAAAAAAAAAAAAAAAAAAAAAAAAAAAAGAGCTACTATTTCCCAATGAATTACCCTGTTGCCTTCAAAAAAAAAATAAATAAATAAAACAACCCATATATGTGTGGATCTATTACCATATTCCCTTTCTGTTTCATTGACCTGTGCATCTATTTTCTGATAATACCTCACTGTCTTGATTACTGTAGCTTTACAATAAGTTTTAAAGTCATGGGAATGTACATATAGAAACTGTTTTAATTGTTTTGTTTTGTTGTGTGGGTTTTTTTTTTTTTTTTTTTTGTCCCTTTTTCAAAATGGTTTCAGCCATTCTGCATCCTCTACATTTCCGTCTCAGTTTCAGAATAGGCTTGTCATGCCTACAAAAAAAAAAAAAAAAAAGTAAGTTGTCTAGAATTTTGATGGCTAAACCTATGGGTCAGTTTGAAGAGAATGAGCAAATGGGAGAAAGACCCTGAAACTTTCAAAGCCTCTAATTCTTTATCTGCAAGATAAAAAAAAAAAAAAAAAGTATTTTAAATGTGTGTTGGACTGATAGGTAAGACATTTTACGCCAAATATTGATTTTCCTAGCACATAATAAATGCTCACCATAACTCCTATTCCTCTTATTAACCAAGCAGTTTCATATGTGTCATGTCCTGGACCCTAACCATGTCAATGGAGCAGAATGTAGTAGCATCAAGTATTTATTGAGAAATCCTTACTAGATGTTTATTTAATTTAATTAATTAATTAATTAATTTCAATAGACTTAGAGGGTACAAGTATTCTTCTGTTACATGGATGAATTTTACAGTAATGAAGTCAGGACTTTTAGGGTACTTGTCACCAGAAGAGTGTACATTGTACCTGAAAGGTTATTTATTGTTTGGGGTTCATTGAGGGTACAGAGAATCTTGTTAGATTGTATTTATTAAAGTCCTCTTATGTCTCCTGCCCCCAAGAGGTGTGCCATACACCATGACCCCCCATCTTTCTCCCTCCTCCTCTCTCCCTGTGATCTCATTCCCCTACCCCGGCATTGCATTAGATCATCTATTGCCTTCATATTAGAATTGAGTACATTGGATTCTTGCTTCTCCATTCTTGTGATGCTTCCCTAAGAAGAATGTGCTCCACCTCCTTCCAGGTTAGTACAAAAGATATAAGATCTGCATCTTTTTTAAAGGCTGAATAGTATTCCACAGTATACATATACCACAATTGTTAATCTATTCCTGGGTTGGTGGGCATTCAAGTTGTTTCCACATTTTAGTGATTGTAAATTGAACTGCAATAAACAGTCTAGTGCAAATTATTTGCATTTTTCTGGTGATTAGGGATAATGAGCATTTTTTTATATGGTTGTTAATCATTTGTCTGTCTTCTTTAGAGAAAGTTCTATTCATGTCTCTTACCCAGTGATATATGAGATTATTGAGTCTTTCGTTGTTGTGGTTGATTAATTTGAGTTCTCTGTAGTTCCTAGTTATCAAGCTTTTGTCCAAGCCATAATATACAATTATCTTTTCCTATTCTGAAGGTTGTCTGCTTTGGTTGTTGTTCCCTTAGCTGTACAGAAGCTTTTCAGTTTAATTAAATCCCATTTGTTTATTTTTGTTTTTGTTGCCATTGCCACAGAAGTCTTCTTTATAAAATCTTTCCCTAGGCCAATGCCATCAAGTGTTTTCCCTACACTGTCTTTGAGGATTTTTATTGTTTCATGCCTTAGATTTAAATTTTTTATCCATCTTGAATCAATTTTGATTCCCTCACTCCTCCTCCCACTTTCCTTTCTTCTGAGTTTCCAAAGTTCTTTATACCACTTTATAAGACCATATATACCCATTATGTAGTTCCCACTTATAGGTGAGTATATGCCCTATTTGTTTTTCTGTTCTTGAGATCTTCTCTTAGGATAATGGCTTTCAGTTACAGGTAAGTTGCCCCCCCCAAAAAAAAAAAATTATTTCCTTTCTTTTAATGGCTGAGTAGTACTCCATGGCATACGTGTGAGTGTGTGAATATAGATATATAGATATCCTTACTAGACATTTATTTAATTTAATTAATCTATATCTATATCTATCTATATATATATATGCACACACTCACACATATCATATATATCTACATATCTATATATCTATATGCACATATTCACACACCACATTTTCTTTATCTACTCACCAGTTGATGGCACTTACTTTAATTCCATATCTTCACAACTGTGTATTGTGCTGTGAAAAATATATGAGTATAAGTGTCTTTTTGATAAAATGACTTCTGTTCCTTCAGGTAGATATCCTGTAGCAGGATTGCTGGATCAAATAGTAGGTCTACTTCTAGTTCTTTGAGGAATCTCCATCCTGGGTACTCCATACTCTATACTTTATAAATAAAGAAATGAATATCCAGGTAATGGAATATCTTGCTTGAAATCACACAGCTAGTGAGTGGTGGAGGCAGGTCTTGAATCAAGTAAGTCTTCTGATTCTGATGCTCTTTTCACTATAATAGGTGTTTATAGAAAGGCGTGGAAGGAATCAAGGAGAAAGATAACTCATAGCAATGACTCTTCTTTGGCAAAACCAGGATAGGAGCTGACAAAAGAAGAGTCTCTGACTCCTTGGTTCTTTTCTGTCTCTACCCTGAACTCATCCCACTTTCATCTCTCATCTCCTCACTGGCTCCTAGGTCCTCCAGAGAATCATTTTGTCAGCCTTTTTACAATGAACCTAATGTTTTAAGAACTGGTGGAGGCCTGACTTCTCCACTACTGGGTCAGCCAAATAAGTTAGGCCCTCAGTCAACACTCCATCTGCAACTCTGTCCTGAGCACCTCCCCCGGCCAGCCACACGTGGATTGGCCTTCAGGACATTTCCTGGCAGCTGACATGCAGTTGACAGAGACCAGGGATATATACTTTGGTGCAAATAATCCTGCCTGCTTGGCTATACTTGCCTTGTTTGATAGTTTCCACTTCTCCAGATGATCTCATGCTGGAAGCTTCTGTATAATTAATAAACTCCTTCTCTCTCAGCCCTTTCCTGGCTTTCTTTCCATTTCAGGTATGGTTTGTTAACTAAGTTTAATCATTGAAAGAATAACCCAAGTGAATTATCTGAGAAAGCTTATAGACTAAGAATTTTCATGCCTGGAAGGTCTATCATTTAGCAGAAACAAATGGATTAACATTAGAATGAATATGTAAACATTTACCTTATGGTTTGGTGCCAGGTTTCAGTGGAATATTAATTTTTATGGGTATACTAATAAACTTATAATACTTTGGGTTAAAAAAGAAGGGACATAATGGAAACATTGACACATCCCTGAAAGAGCCTATTTTACTCAACTCAAAACCATAAACATTTTATTGTCTAAAGGGCATGGAATGAATTGAGTAAACTGTAGGCTATGTTTTCTAAAAAGAAATTTCAATAGACTAGATTTTGTTTCTTCAAGCCAGTTATCCGTGCTATATGTCATGATCAAACAATGTCCTTCCTCAAATCTGACACATAAAACAGTTCAATATAATTCAACAGAGTAGTTTCCAGATGCTGACATTCATGCAAAGGCAATGAAGATAGGAAAATTACAGTGCTGCTCAAAAAACTTCTTTTAAGGAGCTTCTTCTGAAAAGAACCAAAGGCTAACAGAGCTTGGAGAAAAAGATGTTTGTAACTGGGCAGAAGGGATGGCTGGGGTTCTAGGAAGGACTCAACAAAAGAAATAGATCTTTGAACTTCGGGTAAAATAGGACCTGTTCTTTAGGCACAAGAATAGTCTCAGAATTGTCCTCTGGGGATTTAGTGAATAGAGTATCACCGAAATCATAAGGGCCATGTAGGGTGGTTTGGTGACATTTGAATTAGCCATTTTGGTTCATATGTCAGTGTCTAGGACTCAAAGGAAAAGAATATAGTCTTGACAAAACTAGTTTTAATTTTAGGCTAAGTCTAGGATTTAAGAAGATGCAAGGGATAACTTTTTAGAGACATTTTAAGAGAGTATTTGAGGGAGAATGTTTTTCATTGCCCCACTTGTTTAAGAAGCTTAAATTTAATTATTTGATTTTTTCAATTTATTTATGCCATAGACTCATTTAAAAGTCATTTAAATTCTTTACACCTTGGTTTTTCACATGGGCTACTCTCAAGCCAACTTTGCTTCACTTCAAGCTATGCTTAGATAATGCATCATAGGTCCTGCCAAAAGTTCTGGGGAAGCAGGATATTTTTGAAACTTCTTTTAAAAAAAAAATCTATTCAGGAAATTTGATACATTCAAACAATCACCATATGTGGACCAAGATTTTGGAATATATGTTACAGCCTAACCTTTCATTTCTATGTGAATATGGTACATGATTATTAAATATGAATTAATATATGGCCATATATCATTTTAAAGTGGTGCTTTCTGCAATCTTTTAAAACAGAATGAAAAATCAAATATAAGCATCAGAGGAGGTTGTTATTTAAATTTTGGGTATTTTTTAAAAAATAAAAGGTATAACACTATGTCCTTGTGGGTATATCATGAGAAAGTAAGGCGACTTTTTCGACTTAACACATCAGTAGCTCCCAAAAGATGCAATCATTTTATTAGAATGAATGGGCTGGATTATATTTTATTCATGAAGATAGGTGTGTGGAGTCTCCTCAACTAGATTCTATCTTTCACCTGTCTTGTTGCTTGCATATGGGGACTTTGAATTCTGCCTCTGTCCTCTGCTCAGTCTACATGAGTCACATGTATCCTTTTTCAGGGACTTCATCTTTGTTTTCTCTCTCCAATTTTGACCTCACACTCAAAGCCCCAACCTCACACTTTCCTCTGCAGTTATGCCTGCCCAATAGGCTACAGGGAGTGTGTCCACCCTCACCCAAACTGCCTACACATTATACTTTTGCTCCTATTATTTTGGCAACATGTGAGAACTATTATGAGCTGACAGCCTAAAATCGAATTGTACATTTGTACCTGGTCACCTTTTTCAACTTGACCTGACAGGCTGGTGCATGGATAGTTCCTGAAAAAAGGGTTTCCTACTTCTCATAAATGTTTACTCTCAGAGGAACTTTTTAAACTGGAAAAGTTGAAATCATGGGAATCATGGACCATGCTTAGTAAGGTGATTGTGAGAGTTAAAAGTAACATGAATATCAAATAGTAAATGTTCAGTAAATGCCAACTATCACCAGAGGAAGGTTAAGTATTGTAATGTCTTTCTTAAGTAGAGGCAAACACGTGGAACTTGAAACGGGTCAGGCACTGTTCTTCAGGTAGTAAGACAACTACCAGGGGTATTAACTCCAGGGGTATGTTTTTGGTAGTGGGAGGGGTGATAATTTGGCTTATTGTGTATATTATGGGAGTCTTCCTTTTAAAAGACAGAGTTTAAAAAGGCTGAGCCCCTGAGAATGCCTCATGATTCTAACATGGGGCAGGAAAACCGCTTTACTTTTTTAAAAAAATGAGTGTAGCAGTAAAGACAGCTTTGGGAAGCAGACATTGAGAACAGCGGGGCAGGAGAAAACTAGAGTCAACCTGGCTGTCAGATCAGAGAACTAATTCACCTGCTCAGGCTTAAGCCATCTTCCGTGGCTCCAGTGGAATAACGTTCTTCTCAGCGGATGTGGAAAGGGGGAAAAAACTGCAAAAGGCCTATCTCAAATCTGCCATGGAGCTGCAGGTGCTGAGAGCTGTAAAATTTGACAGCAATCAAAGCTAAAGCTCACGTAATCACATTGAGGAGATGACTCCATGAACTTCATAAAGGAAGGTTATTTCATAATTTTTACAAACTTCCTCTGGCTGCGTGTCAGGCTATGCATAAGGCAATTTGTCTGGGTCAACTTTTCATTACTGCTAAGGAGAGCCAGTGAGGCTTAGAGTAGGAGCTGAAGTTTGACTGGCATTTTATTACATAAGATTTGTGTCAAATCCAAGTCCGATTATGTATTACTATTTCAGGCTCTGTCTGCTTTGCAATAGTTTTCACATGTGGCTACATATAAAAATGTTACCTTTTCCATTTGATGAATACATGTCTTTGCTACAAATCCAGTATGTTCTCAAAGGTTGCTCATGTGCTCTATGAAGTCTGGAAGGAAAACAAGTAGAAAATTCAGGTTTGATATGACTTACATGCACATTGATCTTTGTGGCTACATTTATGTGTGTGTGTGTGTGTGCATGCATGTGCATGTGTGTGTTTTAATGTTAAAGTCCCTGAAGTATTTTACTCTCAATTTCTGAGAGGATATAAAAAGATGATATATAAGAAAACCCTTGTGAACATTAATGGTTAATAAAGGTGTAAATTATCTTATGAAGAATTGTTGTTACTGCAGTAGAAGTTGACCACCAACTTCAGGGACTATAGCAAACCAGTCGACATACAAAGGTGGTCAACATAAGGAACTTCCATTGAGTACATTTTGGTGTATGTCCAGTCTATGAAAATTAGGTCAATTTAAAGAGGTGACCAATGTAGAGAGGTGGTCAACTGAGAAGGTTTTACTGTATTTTTATGCTCTCAATTATATTCAATTAAAGCTAATTTTCTGTAAAATAAAAATTAAATCAATTGCATCTACAATTACTGTGTCCATTCTAAAAATGTAGTATAATGCAGTAAATAGAAGCATAGACAATGTCTCTAGAAAGACTTCAAGGAGCTTGTTATTTTAGTGGCTAGAGCAAAAACTCACAGTGGAGATTCTACCAGACAAGTTGATAATGAGCCAAATTTGCTTTTAGTTGTTTGCATAGTTTTCTCCTTCCATATGAGGGGATCCCACTTCTTTGCTTTACCTAGACCTGAATTCTCAAAATAGTAACTCTCTTGAGAAGCAGGAGTAACACTGCATCTGTGTGTCTCCCAGTGTACCTAGAACTTGAGCCTTAGTTTATCAGTGCTAAGGTGTTATAGGCCCACGAGTCTTGATTCACCTATATGGTTCCTAACTTTCATCACAGGGGGCGCCTAAAGTTTTTCCTGAAACTTTGACCTTGAAGATTTGAGGCCTGCTGGGGTCTCTCCTTCCATTTAAGTGTTATTCAAATCTTTATAGACTCTCATTGGATTCATGCAATTTATAGTGTAGCAGTTGGTTCCAGCTAAACTATTTCTCTTCACTCCTTTTCCTGAGGGAAAATAAGGCCATTTACATCTCTGTTCTTGGAATAATCTCCAGGCAACTCTCTTTTTAGCCACTTTACAATTAAGAAAAGTGCTTACTTTCCTGGATTCTAAGCCTGTTATTTTTGCATATCACATAAATTATTTTTTTTCTGTATACTATACTTATATCGTTCCATTTTAATAATTAGGATTCTTTGAGGCACAAGTAACACAAATCACAATTATGAACGATTTAAACTATAAGAAAATTTATAACCTCAGATGCAAATTCAGGCTTGATTCAGCAGCTGAACCATGTTTATTGATGCTTGGACACAGAATAGCTATGCCTATTCCTGGCACCTAGCCCTCTCACTACTGCACGGAAGGGAAGAAAGAAAAGTTAGTTCCTTCTTATGTATGCTTTTTCATAAAATGAGGAGAATAATGAAAAAAACTTCTCTCTAGAAGTCACTGAGTAGACTTTCTTTGAGGTTTCTTAACCAGAATTGGGTGAGTAACCACCCAATTAACAGCAGTCTGAATAATAGCCTCAAAAATATGTATCTATTCCCTAAATCCTGGAATTTAAGAATGTTACCTTATTTGAAAATGCTTTAGCAAGAAAAGAACAAGGGATCCCATCAAAGGCTGGGCAAGGGATATGAAGAGAAACTTCTCCGAAGAAGACAGGCGCGCGGCCTACAGACATATGAAAAAATGTTCATCATCTTTAATCATCAGAGAAATGCAAATCAAAACTACTTTGAGGTATCATCTAACTCCAGTGAGACTAGCCTATACCACAAAATCCCAAGACCAGAGATGTTGGCGTGGATGTGGAGAAAAGGGAACACTTTTGCAC
>CAUYPK010160610.1:0-10731 GCA_963574355.1 Loris lydekkerianus | reverse complement strand
TTTTTTTTTTTTTTTTTTTTTTTTCTAAGCAGGAACTCAACTTTATTGCGTCAAGCAGCCGCTTATGTAGAGCGTGGGGAAGGGGCGGGGAAAGGAGGCGGGGGAATGAGGTGCGGGACAGGGTTGGGCCAATGGCATGGTGCTACGTTGGCTGTATCTAGGTAGAGGCAGTTTCAGTGGGCAGAATTTCAATGTTATCCACCATGGTCCATCTCGCTTCCATTCAGCTTTCTACATAAATGCACAAGTAATCAACCTACAATTTCATCCTGACTGTGAAATTCTCCTACTTAAAGTCTTCAGTGCCTAAGGACGGGTTATTTATTTTGTCGTATAAAACTCCAGCTACAGTTTCGGCGCCCATAGCATAGTGGTTACAGCGCCAGCCACATACAACAGCTAAAATAGAATGACAACTGCAACAAAAAAATAGCAGGGCATTGTGGCGGGCACCTGTAACCCCAGCTACTTGGGAGGCTGAGGCAAGAGAATTGCCAAACCCAAGAGTTTGAGGTTGCTGTGAGCTGTGACGCTGTGGCACTCTACCAAGGGCAACATAGTAAGAGTCTGTCTCAAAAAAAAAATACCTCCAGCTACATAATATATCTCACTTTAATTTCATTCACAACCCATGTTGCAGATATTCGGAATCACTGGCCTTTTCCCACTCATATCAGGCTGTTTTAGGTCTTCCTGCTTCTGCTCAAACTCTTTCCTCTGTTGAAGTGTCCCTCCTGTCCACTCATCTTTCAAGGAGCAGCACAAGAGTTACCCACTCTGTGAAATTTACTTAGCTTCTTCCTCTAAAACCATCAGCAAACATAGTAACACTCTTCATGGTCCCACTATATCTGTCCCACCATCATCTTACCTTCTTGAGGATGAGATATGACAAACCAATGTTTGTTTCCCCCAAATAAATATCTGTGTGGGACTGGGCACAGTGACTCATGCCTGTAATCCTAGCACTCTGGGAGGCCAGGCAGGTGGATTGCCCGAGCTCATGTGTTCAAGACCATCCTGAGCAAGAGCGAGAGCCCATCTCTAAAAATAACCAGACGTTGTGGCAGGTGTCTGTAGTCCCAGCTCCTCAGGAGGCTGAGACAAGAGAATCGCTTGATCCCAAGAGTTAGAGGTTGCCATGAGCTATAACGCCACAGCACTCTACCAAGGGAACAAAGCAAGACTCCGTCTCAAAAAAAATAAATAAAGATCTGTGTGTCATTGGCGATCTCACAAATGGAAGTTTTATGGAAGTAGGGGAGGAAATAAATTCTACTCCATTAAATTTAATAGATAAAGTCAAAACAATGAATATTAAATAATCTTTGAAGGATTTTGGCATAGAAGGGATGGTAAAAATAGAAACATTGGATAAAGTTTATAAGATACATTACATATACTATACAATGTATTTTTCATGTTTCAGGGATTTGTTCTCCCAAAAGATATATCAGTCACGCTAGAATGGGAAATGAGAATAAATCTTACATGTGACAGAAAGACCTAGAGTCAAAGTGGGGAGAAAGTTTCCAGGAAAATGTGGGGCTGAGAGTTGAAACCTCCCAAATTCAGCTCTGTTGAAAGGGGGTTATACTTACATGACTTGATCCAAAAAGCCAGGTCACTGGGGACCTGAGTGCCAAAGGCAGCCCAGGCTGTGGGAGCGCGGCATGCCCATGATAGTGAAGGAAGAAAGATTTCTTGCCTACACCTGCTGGACTAGAGTTAGTGATCAAAAGGATGGAAGGAATTTGCAGGCGGTACAGAGGCAGAGACGGCAAAAAATCTGGACCACTAGCGACATCGTGTGGCCAATGGACACAAAACTTCTTTACTAAAGATAAATTTCTAGATTTTTTTCCTCCTGGACAATGTTACAATTATACTGACCTCTGGGAATGGATAAGCCCCTGGATCCTTGGACTTACCGCAGGAGGAGAGTAATGCTCATAATAAGAACATTTTCACTAACTGCATGGAGACACCTGAAATTTAACTCATATATTAAAAGTTTTCTCCTCATTTTATACCACAAAGTGAGACGAGACATATTAGTTCTTATATTTCTCCCACCTGTAGAAGGAAACATATCCTTACGTCCCTCAGTCTTCTCTACGCCTCTGTAAAGAAGTAATGTTTTCACATATTTTGATATGCTCTCCATTTGTATGTCTGTGAACAGGACCTTAAATCCTTTGTCACTTCAAGTATCAATATGCTGGGAAAGGGGATAGTCTGGCAAAGAAGACAGATTAGGATAGCAATTTACAATAGAAATAACAAGAAAGAAATAAGTAACTCTTCAGTGTCTGGGGGTCAAAATAAATTCTCACACCTGCAGGAAGACAATTGGCTGGAAAGTCAGGTCTTACTATGAGACAAAACAATGCTCTAAATTAGTTTATCTCTCACTGTAACACATCAACCCAGGTTCAGTAGACCTGATCACAGAATTTATATGTATTTTGAAGGCCCCACACAGAATTAAGTGAAAGCAGGAAAATCTCACCACTGCAAATTTGGGAGGATCCTGGGGAAAAGAAAGGAAACAGAGTTAGGCCAAAGAGGTTAGATGGCAGGGTTTATATTTTTCCAAACTTTTAACCAAGCCTCAAGACAAATGGGAGCCTTATGACGTATAAAAAAAATCCAAGTCGCCAGAGATAGTAGCAGGTTTCTGTGGGAAAAACATGGAGAGAATGCACACCCCCAGGATATCTCTGGCTGTCAGCTCAGGGTACAGGGGACAGAAACATGAATTTGGTTTCCAGCGCCTGGAATTAAGGAAGTCGGAGGTGCCTGTATGTTTTTCCAGGGAAGACAGAGAAGCATGTAGACTGATAGAGCAACAGCAAATGGCTGCAGTTAAAGCAAAGGCACCACCACAGCATGCAGTGACGTCCAGACTTGAGTGGTTGCTGGTAAATGTTTAAAAACTAGTTCTAGGGCCGGGCACAATGGCTCACGCCTGTAATCCCAGGCTGAGGCAGATGGATTGTCTCAGCTCATGAGTTCAAGACCAGCTAGAGCAAGACCCTACCTCTAAAAATAGCTGGGCGTTGTGGCAGGCACCTGTAGCCCAGCTACTCAGGAAGCTGAAGCAAGAGAATCACTTGAGTCCAGGAGTCTGACGTTGCTGTTAGCTGTGACGCCATAGCACTCTATTGAGGGCGACAAAGTGAAAAATAAAAACTAGTTCTTCCTCCTGTTCCCCTAAAAAAAGCCCTGATTTGTAATATTTGCCAGTTTCCATTGTGTAAATATTCCCCCCATGATCAATTTCAAGCTCCAATTTGACATCAGTGCATATGAATTGGCAAGAGAGATGTACTTAATAGTTGCACATTATTATACAGAATTTCTACCATAAAGGGGTGATAGATGTGAATAACCCCAAAGATATTAGTAAAACATAGTAAATAATTAGAAAATAATGAGTTTTTAGTATTATCCCATTTGTTTTAATATAATTCATTTAATTCAAAATGTTCACGCTGGTCCAAATACAGTGCTGTTTACAACTAATTCATCACAACCAGTTACAGATTCCTTTGTTCCTTCTTCACTCCCACTGCTTCATTTGACTAGCTTAAAAATTTTTTTTAATTAAAAAGAAGAAAATATCTAATTGCAAATTAATTTTTATATATACAACTTTTTTTTTTTTTTGGGGGGGGGGTCAACACTTTGATGCCCAGGCTGGAATGCAGTGATACAATCATAGCTCACTGCAGTCTTTTGTTTTTGAGACAGAGTCTCACTCTGTTGCCCTGGGTAGCGTGCTGTGGCATCATAGCTCACAGCTACCTCAAACCCTGGGGCCCAAATGATCCTCCCGCCTCAGCCTCCTGAGTACAGGCACTCACCACAACACCCGGCTATCTTTAGAGACAGGGTCTCTTGCTCAGGCTGGTTCACTGCAGTCCTGAACTTCACACTAGTTAACTTTTTTTTGTTTCTTTTTTGTTTTGTTTTGGTTTTTTTGGTAGAAAAGGGGTTCTCACTATGTTGCCCAGGCTGGTCTCCAATTCCTAGCCTCAAGCAATCCTCATCCTTCCTCCTCAACCTCTCAAAATGGTAGGATTACAGTTGTGAGCCAAGGCACCTGGGCTTCAAATTTATATTTTAATTGCAAGTTTAAAAAAGAGCTTGCAAAATTTCTGAAATTTTAGCAATCAGCTATTGTAAGCCAGTATAAATCAACTCTGGCAGACAATTTATTCCAACTATGGGTAAGAGCAAGTCACCCAAATGCCTGATGACACTATCCACACCTATGTGACCTATGTGATACAAGAAGCCTGCTAGATCTGCCCCACATCTCAATAAAGAACAAGTATCCAGGCTGGGTAAGGGGGCTCATGCCTGTAATCCTAGCATTCTGGGAAGCTGAGGTGGGTGGATTGCCTGAGCTCCCGAGTTCAGGACCAGCCTAAGCAAGAGTGAGACCCCTATCTCTACTGAAAATAGGACAAAAACATTATTCAGGCATGGTGGTGGACTCCTATAGTCCCAGTACTTAGGAGGCTGAGGCAAGAAGATTGCTTGAGCCCAATGCCATGAGTTGCTGTGAGCTATAATGCCATGGCCCTCTACCTAGAGCACCGGTTCTCAACCTGTGGGTCGTGACCCACAGAAACTGTGTTAAAGGCTTGCGGCATTAAGAAGGTTGAGAACCACTGACCTAGAGCAACAGAGGCAGACTCTATCTCAAAGAAAAAAAAAGTATCCAAAGAGCACTCTAACAATTTGAAGCCATCTCTTTCCCCACTGGTATAAGAACAACAGAGTCATCTAAGACTGGAGGTAACTAAATTATTTCAAATGACCTAAACTCAGGGTATTTTTTCCCGTCAGTGTCTAGAAAAGTGGGAATATGTAAGAAAGTTTATCCCAATTACTGAAGATTAAGTACATTTTCAATGCACTTCTGAGTATAATATGGGTCAATGCATGACCCTCACAATACTTCAAAAAAAGAAAGCGCAGAAATTAGAGGTCATTCAAACAGATCATGTTGTTCTTCACAGCTCACTTTTAGATATGGAGAGGTGATTCTTGCTTGTGGTCAAAACAAAACATAATGAGGATCTGGGGAATGCAGTTCTCGTGTGGGAAACATTTCAGGGTAGAGTTCCCAAGAGGTAAATGGTTTTCTTCAAATCTCTTGACAGTGTTTTTAAAAATTGGATCAAAAGAGATCTAGTTAATAATGCAAGTGACTCAGGATCACATGCAGAAAAGTCACACTCAAGAACTTCCAAGGGCAGGGAGTCTCATAGATTCTCAAGTCAGTAAAGGAGCTGATCCGCAGGAAGATTTCAGGGACTCAAAAACCCATCACCACAAGGCAAAGGGATGTTGTGAAGGACCCTCTCCCCACCTGCTCACCATTCCACCTGAGACAGACCTCTACAAGATTTTGCTGCCATGTCCATGTGAGTCCAAGAAGAAAAGCATTCCTAAAGCTACATCAATCCCCCATAGAAACAAATGCTTAATTTCCAGATATTAAGAGTTTTAGCAATTTTGTCAAAAACAATATTTAATCTGTGTCTTCCCTCATCTTCTTCCTCAACTCACCCTCTGCTCCCAGACTTAATATGGTAGACATGTGCATTTTGAATTAAACTAGGCTTTCTCTAGATTTGGGGACTTTCTTCTTTGAATTGAGAAAAAGAATTTTAAATTGGCTCAGCCCCCATAGCACGGTGGGTATGGTGTCAGCCACATACACAGAGGCTGGCGGGTTCAAACCCAGCCCAGGCCAGCTAAACAACAATGACAACTGCAACAAAAAATAGCCGGGCATTGTGCCAGGCACCTGTAGTCCCAGCTACTTGGGAAGCTGAGGCAAGAGAATCACAGAAACCCATGAGTTTGAGGTTACTGTGAGCTGTGATGCTACAGCACTCTACTGAGGACGACATAGTGAGACTCTGTCTCCAGAAAAAAAGAAAAAGAATTTTAAACACCTTTATTTTCTCTATTGGGGGGGGTGGGGATGTGATAAAGAAACATAGATGATGTATCAGATTCGTTATTGCTTTAACCCCCTTCCCAGGACACAGTCAACCCCTCTTGAACATTGGAAGGCCTTTGTGTCTAGTCTCTTCATAAGCAAGCTCTTTTTCGTTTAACTTAGATTGCAAAGACAATAGCAGGACAATCAGAGCAAGAAAGCCTGATCTCTGTCTCCCCACTGTACCCAAACTCTGCTCATTCCCATTGCTTTGCCTCTCCTCTCAAGCTATCAAATGGCATAAAAAAGTGATGGTCTGCTGGCCCTAAAAACAAGCAAGAATGAACAACTCAAACCTGGGTCATTCCTCCTCTCTCACCCTTAGTGATTCATATTTAATGGGGATGGCCCCAACTCCAGCTCAGTGCAGACGTGCCAGAAAAAATCCAGCTACCCTATACAAAACTCCAGCTCAGTCCAGACGTGCCAGAAAAAAATCCAAACCCCCTCTAGGATAATCTGCTTTTTACAAAATGAGAAAAGGCACTTCCCACAAAAAAGCTCAAAGTAAACTGGCCTCCTAGTGAAGGGGCCACAGCAAACAGTCCATCCTGTGATTTCCTATCTGACCCAACCTCACCCTCCCCCTTACTTTGCCCTCTCAATGCTACCTTACTTTATTCCATCCCCAGGAGCCTTGAATTTCTACCTAATTATTTTGCTGTTTTATATGTTGAATCTATCAGTGATAGATTCTTATTTTCTTTAATCATGTACTTTTGATACTATTATAAAATACAACCATTTTATAAGATGATCTTAACAAGATCTAATGCTATTTCAAACAGGAAATTTTAGAATATATATATATCAAATTAGCCAACATCTGGGTACTTATTATAAAATGATTGCCTGTTTTGTTTTGATTGATTTTGTTTTTGAGACAGAGTCTCACTATGTAGAGTGCCGTGATGTCACAGCAACCTCAAACTCTTGGGTTTACATGATTCTCTTGCCTCAGCCTCCCAAGTAGCTGGCACCACAGGCACTTGCCACACACCCAGCGATTTTTTTGGTTGCAGTTGTCATTGTTGTTTAGCAGGCCCAGGCCAGGCTCGAACCCATCACCCTCAGTCCATATGGCCAGCGCCGTAACACTGCTACAGGCGCTGAGCCTTTGTTTTCCTTTTTGAGACAGGGTCGCTCTCTATTGCCCATGCTAGAGTACAATACTGTCTTCATAGCTCACTGCAAACTCAAACTCCTAAGCTCAAGTGATCCTCCTGCCTCAGCCTCCCAAGAAGCTGGGACTACAGGTGTACAGTACCATACCCAGTTAATTTTTTCTACTTTTTGTAGAGACTAGGGTCTCACTCTTGCTCAGGTTACTCTCAAACTCCTGACCTCAAGAGATTCTCTCACCTCAACCTCCCAAAATGCTAGTATTACAGGCATGAGCCACCATACCTGGCCTAAAATGGTTTTTTAATGATTAAATCTGAGTTTGCTTCACTCCTCAATTTATAGAAAATAGCCTGGACTCCATAGCTTCAAAAGATTAGTAGGCCTATAATAAAATGCAGATATTACATTTAAGTTAAAGAGGGAAACATTCAATTAGTTTTCTTCTTTTGGTTTTTCTAGACTGGCCCCTTTTTCTCTAAAAAAAAAAAAAGAAAGAAAGAAAGAAAAAAACTATTCTCTCTTCAAAACCACGCTCTCTCTTAGAATGACTCTGTCCTTTTGCAAACACACTACCCGCCACTACAGGAATTCTCCTCCACTCAACTCATTCTCCATCTGCTTTCCTGGCAACCACATACACCACCCCAAATCAAAACCACCATTTTCTGCTGACTCTGCCTGGAAAAGAAGCCTCTCTCCTTTATACTTCCCACTGTAAGCACTGTCAGAATCTCCATCCTGCCAGCCAGCAAGCCCCAGACCAGACATGGAAGGAGGTTAGGGGTGGAAGGAGCCCTCTCCCCTTACAGCATTTGGGAAAATGTGCCCAGATTTATGTATCATAGCCAGGGGAAAACGCAGACTGATGAAGATAACAGTTTTTATTATACATAAAGATTTATTATATTCATTATGCATCAACATCTATAATGATCTTTTTAGCATAATTCTAACATGATTTGATTTCTGAAAATTTGGTTT
This sequence comes from Loris lydekkerianus, assembly GCA_963574355.1. Lineage (NCBI taxonomy): Eukaryota > Metazoa > Chordata > Mammalia > Primates > Lorisidae > Loris > Loris lydekkerianus. The sequence continues at coordinate 2,600 of CAUYPK010160610.1, read as the reverse complement.
TCATAAAAAAACTTTTGAAAACATCATTTCCCTAAGGTTGATTTCCTCATACTGATAAAAAATATATTTGGCTCATGATGAGTATCATATACATGTTCTCAAAACTTTGCCATCTCTTGATGTTCTAGCCAAAGAAAGTATCATCCATCCATCCTAAAAAAAAAATTAAGGTATTTTCTTCCAAAAATAAAATAGTAGAAATTCAATATAGTCATCTATTTGTGGAAAAAGTCTATAATTAACATTTCTATGAAATCATAGATTAGGATACATTCACTAGTATTAACAATTACTGAATATTATCTATGCACTTAATTCTTTCTGAATAATAATGGATTATCAATAATAATGATAACAATAATAATGTACCACATAACATCATATTTAAATACATGTAATAAACTTGATTTAAAAAAAACAAACAACAAAAAGCACTATAAGATACTTTAAGCAACAATTAAAACTCCTAAAACACTCTATTTTGAAAAAAATCATCAAAGGGTGTTTTTAAATAACATTTGCCAGTGGTGCCTGTAGTTCAGTGGGTAAAGTGCCAGCCACATACACTGAGACTGGAGGGTTCGAAGCCAGCCCGGGGCCAGCTAAAATCAACAATGACAACTGCAACAATAACAACAACAAAAAAAAAAAAAAAAAAAACAGCAGGGCATTGGGCCAAGCACCTGTAGTCCCAGCTACTTGGGAAACTGAAGCAAGAGAATCGCTTAAGCCCGAGAGTTTGAGGTTCTATGAGCTGTGACGCCATAGCACTCTACTGAGGGTGATATAGTGAGACTCTGTCTCAAAAATAAATAATAAATAAATAACATTTGCATCAGAGGTTTAATACCTTTACAGAGTTTTTGAGAAGCCCATTTGGTGGAAGGCACATAAGGTCTATTAAAATAACAATGTATTAAAAATCAAATCCTACAATAATCAAGGCTGTTATAATCCAAATAAACAAAACCAATAAAGTACTTAGATCAATCAATAAATGTAACTAACATACCACAGCAAACAGAGAACATGAATGGAGTCTTAGATTGTTTACACCAAGCAGAGGCTCACATTGCTTAAAGTGAAGGCTAATGTCCTGACGTACAGTCCTGTATGAGAGAGGTGTTGGCACTATGTACCCAATAGGCCAGCAAATATTTGTTAATTTACTGTTGCCAAGCACTGGGGCAGTTGCTACAGACACATCAAAGTACAAAATAAACTTGGTCTTCACTAAGAAGGATCTTGTAATTTAGTAGAAGATACCAATAAACATTTGAGTAGCTCTTATAATACTGTGCTATAATTGTCCTTTACCACATAAGCTCTTATCTCTCCCCCAAATTTTTCTTCTAAAGGAGGAGAACTCTTCTTCCCAAAGGAGGTGACAGATAAAGTAAATCCTGATGACTGAAGATAAGTTAAATGAATCAGGACACTCACAGATCCAGAAGGAAGGAGGACATAGTGCTCTGAGGAATCTGAAGGAAAGAAGACTCTAGAAATACACAAGGGCCAGATCACAAAAATTCTTGTAGAAGAGGGGAGCGACATTTCAAAGATAGTAAGTCAGAAACCAAGAATGGGGATAGTAATCATGAAGTAATTGTCCCACACCACTGCATACTATCAAAATCCATTTCTCTGTGATTCCTCTTTAAGGTACAGACCTTCATGTGCACTTAACCATTGTTCAGACACAACTCTGCCTTGGCTTCCGACACATGTATGCAGTGTTTCCCACTGAAGGAGCATTTCAGGACATCTGGCAACTAACCAGCCTCTAAGGTTGGTAGGGTTGTCTGCTAGGGTTGTCTTGACAAGCAAACCCAGATGACTGATGGCTAATGCTTTCCAGTTAAGGAAGCCTCTGTTTGCCTCCCAGACCCTGATCATTACACAAAAGCCTTCCCTTATCTCCTCTGCGTGTTGTATTTCCCTTGTCAAACTTCACCATTCATCTTAGCAGACTATAAAAAGACATGAGAAAGACCAGAAACACATCCCTGGACACTGTGGTGACAGATTTCATCCTCCTGGGCTTGGCTCACCCCCAAAATCTAAGAACCCTCCTTTTCCTGGTCTTCCTCGTCATTTACATTCTGACTCAGCTGGGGAACCTGCTCATTCTGCTTACCGTGTGGGCTGACCCAAAGCTCCATGCTCGCCCCATGTACATTCTTCTGGGAGTCCTCTCATTCCTGGACATGTGGCTCTCCTCAGTCATCGTTCCTCGAATTATCCTCAACTTCACTCCCACCAGCAAAGTGATCCCATTTGGTGGCTGTGTGGCTCAGCTGTTTGCCTTTCACTTCCTGGGCAGCACCCAGTGCTTCCTCTACACCTTGATGGCCTACGACAGGTACCTGGCAATATGTCAGCCCCTGCGCTACCCCATGCTCATGAATGGGAGGTTATGCACAATCCTTGTGGCTGGAGCTTGGGGAGCTGGCTCCATTCATGGGTCTATCCAGGCCACCTTGACCTTCCGATTGCCTTACTGTGGGCCCAACCAGGTGGATTATTTTTTCTGTGACATCCCTGCAGTGTTGAGACTAGCCTGTGCTGACACAACTGTCAATGAGCTTGTGACATTTGTG
>CAUYPK010160606.1:0-10447 GCA_963574355.1 Loris lydekkerianus | reverse complement strand
CAGAGTCTTACCTTCTTACCCTCAGTAGAGTGCAGTGTTGTCATAGCTCACAGCAACCTCAAAGTCTTGGGATTAAGGGTTTCTCTTGCCTCAGCCTCCCAAATAGCTGGGACTACAGGCACCCACCACAATGCCTGGCTATTTTCTTCTTGCAGTTGTCTTTGTTGTTTAGCTGGCCTGGGCCAGTGCCACAACCACTATGCTATGGGCACTGAGCCAACATTTTTCTATCCATTAATTAGTAGATAGGCATTTGGATTGTTTACACTTTTAGCCTGTTATGAATTATGATGCTATGAACATTCATGTTCAATTTTTTGGATATATATCCCAAAGTAGCATTAGTAGAATTGCTAGGTCATATGGTTCTCCACGTTTAACATTTCAAGGAATTGTTGTTTCCAAAGTGGCCACATCATTTTACATGTTCATCATCAATGTATGAGAATTCCAATTGCTCTACATCCTCACCAACACTTGTTATTATCTGAATTTTTGGTTATAGCCATCCTATGTATGTGAAGTAGTATCTTATTGTGATTTTGATTTGCATTTCTGTGATTACTAATGATGTCGAACATCTCCTTATGTGCTTATTGGCCATGAGAAACCCTTCTATGGAGAAATGTCTATTCATAACTTTTGTTCATTTTTGAATTAGGTTATTTGTCCTTTTTATTATTGAGTTGTAAGCGTTCTTTACATATTCTTAATACAATTCCCTTAATCAGATATATGGTTTGCAAAATTTTTCTCCCATTGCATGGGTTGTCTTTCTACATTTTTGATGGTGTCCTTCAAAGCACAAACACTTTTTTTCCTTGAGACAAGTTCTCGCTCTGTTGCTCAGGTTGGAGTGCAGTGGCACAATCACAGCTTATTACAATATCAAACTCCCATGCTCAAGCAATCCTTTTCCTTCAGCCTCCAGAGTAGCCAGGACTACAGGCATGTGTCACTAGATCTAGCTAATTTTTTTTTAAGAGATAGTATCTCACTATGTTGCCCAGGCTTGTCTTTTTTTTTTTTTTTTTTGAGACAGAATCTCATTATTTTTACCTAGATAGAGTGCCATGGCATCAGGTTAGCTCACAGCAACCTCAAACTCTTGGGCTTAAATGATCCTCTGGGATCAGCCTCCTGAGTAGCTAGGACTACAGGTGTGTATCATTACACCCTCTTAGTTTTTTCTATTTTTTTAGTAGAGATGGGGTCTTGCTCTTGCTCAGGCTGGTGTCAAACTCCTGAGCTCAAGGGATCCACTGCCTTGGCCTCCCAAAGTTCTAGGATTACAGGAGTGAGCCACCTTGCCCTGGCCCCCAGTCTGGTCTTGAACTCTTGCTTCAAGTGATCCTCCTGTCAGTCTCCCAAAGTGCTGATATTACAGGTATGAGCCACTGCACCCAGTCCAAGCATTTTTAATTTGATAATATCCAAGTTATCTTTTTGTTGTTCTTGATTGTGCCTTTGGTGTCATATTTAAGGAGTCATTGCCTAATCCAAGGTCTTGAACATATACCTATGTTTTCTTTCATGAGTTCTATAGTGTTAGCTCCTACATGTAGGTCTTTGATATATTTTGAGTTAATTTTCATATATGGTGTGAATATGTGTCTGACTTCATTCTTTCATATGTGTATAACCAATCATCAATCATGTGTACATCCAGTTGTGCACCATTTGTTTAAAAATCTATTCTTTACTCCATTCAATGGTCTTGAAACTCACTCATGTCAAAAATCAATTGACTGTAAATGTGAAGATTACCTCTGAGCTGTTAATTCCATCCCATTGACCTACATGTCTATCCTTATGTTAGTACCATGCTGTTTTATGTATTATAGTAAATTTGAAATCAAGAAGCATGAGCTCCCCCAAATTAAAAAAAAAAAATTTGTTAAATCATAACTTTGTACATTGATGCATTTATAGGGTTCAGGGTACTGCTTCGATATACAATGCTTACATTGAACTATGTAACACATCCATCACAATTATGCTCATTTCTAAATAGTTTTCAAATGTACCATTGTATCATGCACATTAGGTGAGGTCCCCCAAAATACCCTCTCTCCTCCCATATCCTCCCACCCCTCCCCTCTCTCTCCTCTTCCCTTCTACTTTCTGGACTATAGTTATGTTTTGCCATTTGTATGAGTGTGTAGCTGGTTAAATATTGATTTCATAGTAGTATTGAGTACATGGGATACTTTTTTTTACATTCTTGAGATACTTTACTAAGAAGAATATGTTCCAGCTCCATCCAGGTAAACATAAAAGATGTGAAGTCTCTGTCTTTTTTATAGCGGCATAGTATTCCATGGTGTACATGTACCACAATTTGTTAATCCATTCCTGGGTCGATGGGCACTTGGGCTGTTTCCATGTCTTGGCTATTATGAATTGGGCTGCAACAAACATTCTGGTGAAAATGTCTTTGTTGTAAAATAATTTTTGATCATCTGGGTATATACCTAGTACAGGAATTGCAGGATTGAATGATATGTCTACTTTCAGTTCCTTGAGTATTCTCCAAACTTCTTTCCACAAAGGTCATATTACCTTGCATTCCCATCAGCAGTGTAGAAGTTTTCTCTTCTCTCCACATATGTGCCAACATCTGTAGTTTTGGGTTTTTGTGATGTGGGCTATTCTTACTGGAGTTAGATGATATCTCAAAGTGGTTTTGATTTGCATTTCTCTGATGATTAAGGATGATGAGCATTTTTTCATGTGTTTGTAGGCCTTGCACCTGTCTTCAACAGAGAAGTTTCTGTTCAAGTCTCTTGCCCACATAGAAATGGGGTTATTTATTCTTTTCTTATTGATTAGTTTGAGTTCTCTAAAGATTCTAGTTATTTAGACCTTTGTCAGAAGCATAACCTGCAAAAATCTTCTCCCATTCTGAAAGTTGTCTGTTTGCTTACTGTGCTCTTGGCTGTGCAAAAGGTTTTTAGTTTGATCAGATCCCAGTAATGAATTTTTGGTATTGCTTCAATTGCCCGGGGGTCCTCCTTATAAAATATTCTCCCAGGCCAATTTCTTCCAGTGTTTTCCCAGCACTCTCTACTAGTATTTTTATAGTTTCATGTCTTATGTTTAAATTTTTTATCCAGTGAGAATCAATTTTTGTTAATGGTGAAAGGTGGAAGTCCAGTTTCAGGCTTCTACAGGTTACCAGCCAGTTCACCCAGCACCATTTGTTAAATAGGGAGTCTTTTCCCCACTGAATACTTTAATAGGCTTGTTGAAGATCAAATGGCAATAAGTAGCTGGGTTCATGCTTGGTTCTCTATTCTGTTTCATAAATCTACAGCTCTGTTTTTTTGCCAGTACCATGCTGTTTTGATCACTATAGTTTTATAGTATAGTGTAAAGTATGTTAATGTGATATCTCCTGATTTGTTCTTATTTCTGAGTAATGCATTTGATATTTGATGTTCTTCCTGATTCCATATAAAACAAAGTTCTATTTTTTCAAGTTCTTTAAAGTATGACAGTAACCTTTGAGGATTTTTTGAATTTTTGAGGTGTCCGTAGTTATTTCTCCATTATCATTTTTGATAGACGATATTAGAGGTTTTACTTTTCTATTTCTAGTTAGGTTAGCCAAAGGTTTATAAATTTTGTTAATCTTTTCAAAAAACCCACTTTTTGTCTTGTTGATCTTCTGAATGATTCTTTTGTTTTCAATTTCATTTAATTCTGCCTAATTTTGGTTATTTCTTTTCTTTTGCTGGGTTTGGAGTTGCAACGTTCTTCCTTTTCCAGTTGCTTGAGATGATCCATTAAGTTGTTAGCTTCCTGTCTTTTTGTTTTCTTGATGAAGGCTTCCAATGCTATAAATTTCCCTTTTAGGAATGCCTTTGCAGTATCCCACAGGCTTTGGCAATTTGTATCTTCATTATCATTTTGTTCCAAAAATTTGGTGATTTCCTTCTTAATCTCATCTTTGACCTAGCTATCATTCAGCCTAAGATTATTTAGCTTCCATGACTTTGAGTATGAAGATTCCCATTGCTGTTGAGTTCAATTTTTTATTCCATGGTTGTCCAAGAAGATACAAGCAATAACTTCTACACTTTTAAATTTGCTAAGGTTAGACTTGTGTCCTAGGATATCATCTATTTTGGAGGATGACCCATTTGCTGATGAGAAGAATGTATATTCAGTTTTATTAAGGTGAAATGTTCATAGAGGTCTGTAAAGTCCATTTGTTCTAGGATTAGGTTTAAGTCTAACATTTCTTTGTTTAGTTTCTTCTTGGAGGAAGGGGTGTTAAAATCTCCACCTATTATATTGCAGGAAGATATCAAGTTGTTCATATCCATTAGGGCCTGCTTTATGAATTGAGGAGCATTCTGGTAGGGTGCATAAATTTTAATTATCAAAATCTCTTTATGTTGGGTGTTTCCCTTGACAAATATGTAGTGACCTTCCTTATCTTTCTTTATCTTTGTTGGTTTAAAGCCAATTGCATCTGCTACTAAAATTGCAACCCCTCCTTTTTTCTGGTTTCCATTTGCCCATATTATACAAGTCCATCCCTTCACCCTGAGTCTATTTTTATCCTTTAAGGTAAGTGAGATTCTTGTATACAGCAGATATCAGCTCTGAGTTTATGTATCCAGTCATCCAGTCTGTGCCTCTTTACAGCACAATTTAAATCATTCACATTAATTGAAAGAATTGATAAGCCTGGTTGTGTTTTGGGTGTCATGATTTTGGGATGTCCAGTGGACAATTTTGATCCTTTCACCACTGTGGAAGTTGGATTTTGTTCAAAAAATTTCTGGGTGAGTTTACTTTGGAGGTAGAGCATTGTGCTGGTCGTTGTGGAGAATGGGTCTGAGAATATCCAGGAGAGCTGGTTTAGTTATGGCAAGTTTCTTCAACATGTCTATGTCATTAAAGTATTTGATTTCTCCATCACAAATGAAACTCAGTTTAGCTGGATAGAGGATCCTGGGCTGGAAGTTGTTTTGTTTTAGGAGACTGAAGGTTGATGACCATCTTCTTCTGTCTTGAAACGTTTCTGCTGAAGGATCTGCAGTCATTCTGATATTTCTCCCTTTGTAGGTGATGCTTTTCTTACATCTAGCTGCTTGCAGAATTTTCTCCTTCGACTTAACTTTGGCAAAGTTAATCACAATGTGTCTAGGAGAAGCTTTATTTGGATTGAGTCTTGCTAGGGTTCTGAAACTGTCTGCTATCTGAAGTTCTGTATCTCTTGCAATGCTTGGGAAATTCTCCTATAAAATTTCTTGGAGTAGAGCAGCTGTACCTTTAGGACCATCCTCTTCTCCTTCAGGAATTCCTATAAGACAAATGTTTGATCTTTTGGAGTGATCCCACAACTCTCTTAGTGAATGATCAGTTTTTGCTCTCCATTTGTCTGTCTCTTTGAGTGTTTGGGAGCATTCAAAAGCTTTGTCTTCAGTTTCAGAGATCCTTTCTTCTGCCTGGTCAACTCTATTACTGAGGGATTCTACTGAGCTCCTCAACTAACTTTTTCATTTCCTTGAGCTCTGCTATCTCTTTTCTCATTATGTCCATATCTTTGGTGACTGGGGCTTTAAATTCATTAATTTCTTGAGACAACTTTAGAACTACTCTTTGGAATTTAATTTCTATCTTTTCTTCCATTGTATTTATCTTATTTGCCATCTATATTCTGATTCTGATTTCTGACATTTCAGCCATTTGTCTATGCATGGAATCTTCAGTTGTATTTCCTTTGTCATTTCTTAGGGGGAGGGTTGATCTACTCTGGTTATTCATGTTGCCAGAGTTCTTCTGTTGGGTCTGCACCATGTTTATTTTCCACCATTTGGTTATTAGAACTGGTAGGGTGAGATTGAATTGGGGTTCCCAGGTAGTAGAGATAGCCCCTTACAAAAGCACTAGGCTTTGTAATTGTGGCTTATTTCCTACAATCTTACAATTGCCCCTTTCAGAGTTTTAGCTGGAGACTCTGAGGATCTACTTGGTGAGATAGTGCAAGCTAGCTCTGTTTTGATATGAGCCAACCTCTACCCTATCCTAAGAAACCACAGTATTAGGTTTAAATCTTGACTATGAAGAGATATGAACAGCTGTGGTGCCCAACCCCCACCCTTCAGTTCTTTCCCGCTACAGAAATTCGAAGGTCAACTTCTGAATGTCCCTGAGTGGATAGCCCCAGGCACAGGTTTCAGCCAAATTCTCTCAGGCAGTGCAAACCCTTCCCAACAGAGAGGGATTCAAGGATCTCCAACACCACAATTGGAGCCAGGCATCCACACTCCCACCTCTCAGACTCAGTCCACACTGTTTTCTGCTTCTCTGCTCACAGGCCCAGCTGGAGCCAGGGGCCACATCCCCACCCACTGGTCTCAGTCCACCTCCAGCTAGCCACTGTTTGCCAGACCAGTTAGAGTCAGGGGACCATGCCCATGCCTGCCAGTCTCAGTCCACTGCCTGGAAGCCTCTGTTTGCAGGCTGTGTTAGAGTCAGGGCCCTGCACTCTGCCACAGGTCTCAGTCCTCACCTGGCAAGCCTCTGCTCACCAGCCCTGCTGGAGATGGTGGACCACGGCCTAGCCCACAGGTCTTGGTTCTGCTCGAGGGTTCTGCCACTGCTCAAGGGTTCTGTTGGAATCAGGGGACCACGCTTTTGCTCTCAGGTCCCAGTCCACGCCTATCAAGCCTCTGCTTGCAGACCTAGCAGGGGCTGGGGACCAGCCCTATCTGCTGAACTCAGTCCACATGGGGCAACCAATCTCCCACTGTGGGTGCCATAAGAGCTAGAGGTTCTGCACCTCATCCCACCAGACACAGCCTGAACCTAGGTTCAACACTACCACTGTCCCAGCATAGTCATAACCAGGGGGCTGCCCCTCCTCCCACTGAGTATCCCTTTCTTCCCATACCATTTTTCTTCCCTTTTAGTCTCAGATTCTGTCCTGATGATTGGCGATCCACACTATGCCCAATTCTCTCAGGACAAGACCAAATACTCTGTGATATGCACGGGGCAGAACTTCAGGCCACCATGGGAGGGGGAAAGGGTGGACTGGGAGTTTGGACTTGTAGGGCAAAATATCTGTTCAACTTTATGCCTGGGTGGGGTGATGTCTTGGTTTGTAAGTGGTACCTCTCTGGAGAAAGAGACCTGGAGTTTAGCAGCTCTCTCTAGTGAGGTAAAATGAGAGGTTTTTCATTCCCTGTTTGTTCACAGATAGCCTGTGGCAGGCCCCCTGCTTGGGGGAGGGACCTCCCATCCTCTAGTCAATAGGCTTTGTACCTGTAATTTGTTTTCTTGAATGTCACAGCCCCTATGGCTCTGGTCTCAATCACCACAAGAAGGAACCAGGTATGACATGGATTAGAAGTACAAGCTCACAGGAGGTGGGCTAACCTTGATTGCAGGGTAGCCCCGAGCAATTTCCACAGTAGCTTTTATTGAGACAGTATAAGACAGGTGAGGGAAGTATTAGATAATGACCATATGCCTAAGGATTGCCATGGGCTCGGGCTCTTTCTCCACAAGGAGCAGCACCTGTGGATGAATTGCCCAAGGGTCCGACCCCCAGCTGCAAATCATCTTGCTCAGAGGTCATCTGGCTCTTGGCGTCCTCTACATTTCTCCCTTCTAGTGTATTAAAGACATTTCTTGATAGGCAAGGGAGAAAACCGGTCATTGGTTATTTCATCCTTTCTCCTCACCTAGGAGCTTTCCTTCCTGCTAAGCAAAAGAAACAGAAGGGCATATAAGTATAAGACAGAATTACACCAACAGAACTAATCTGGGTATAAGGGAAACTATTTTAGCCAAACTAGGCATAGGGGAAAACATGTCCCCTTTGTGCTAATCATTACCCAACTACGTGCTATGGCCTGACCCATAGGGCCCATGATGCTTCCATGGGAAGTATTAATCACCACCTGAAGTTATGTTAGGTGGGGAAAGGGCTGTACTGAACTCAGACCCTTTCCAAAGAGCAGTATAACTTTAAGTAAAGATCAGGTGCCCAACTGAAACAGATATAAATCCAACAAGTGAAATTCTCTTACCTTGGCCGATACCAGTATAACCGTTACCTTGAAGCCTGCTGTTTGAGGTTTTTGTTGTCATAACCTTCAAAGGTTTAGAAGATGCATACTAAGCTTACCTGGGCCTCACTATTCAGCCCAAAATAATGAAATCCTGTATCAATCTGCCCACTCTGCATAGAAGCTCCAACTGCCTCTTAGGGAAATAGGATGTTGACTGCTCTTAACTGCTTCCTGCTGGTGATGGACAGTGATATGGGAGAGGCAGCTAGAGTTCCCACAGAGGAGACTGATCCAGGGTTTCTCTATTATGAAATTACCTAGCATCCAAAAATCAGGGTCCTGTGAATAAAAGAAAAGTTAGTGAAAACAAATTTGTTAAAGCGCTGACACGGTTTCCTGCACATGCCAAGGCTTAATCCAGTGGGCTGGTAACCACTGCTTCTCTGATGTTCTATAATAATATGGGCAAAACTTCGACCCCAATGCAGGACATAACAAGGCTTCCACTTTGACATGTCATGTTTTCTATAAAAATTTGTTTGTTGTATTGGAGAGGATGGTGAATGAATGAGAGATGTCCAATGGCGTTCTGCAGCTGTCTTTCCGTCGTTGCCAAGATTCAGAAAATTGAAAGTGAAAAGACTTCTAGTGAGCATGTACTTAGGACTATTATTCAAGGGGAGGATATCCTCTCCCCTCTTTGTTTATCTAACATATCTTTCAATGTTTTATGATGTCACTTAATAATGGCTTGTCCTTGAGAATTGTAAGAAATACCATGAAATAATTGAATATACCAAAAAGATAGGAAGGTATTTAATTTGTGAGTAGGATACAACAGTGCATTATCATTTTTAATAGATTTAGGGAGACCCATAATATTAAAGCACTCTAACAAAGTTGAATTACATGATGAGTCGTTTCTCCTGGTAAAGTGGCAGCCCAAGAGAAATGAGAGAAGGTATCTATAGAATGATGAACATGTTTCAATCTACCAAAGGATGAGACAATGGTCACATCCATCTGCCATATCTAATTTGCTGCTTCTCCTCTAGGGTTGGTTCCCTCAAGACAGGGAGGTAAGTGTATCCTTAAGAAGGGCAGTTAGAAAGAATCTGTTGATACTGAGTTCTTGTAAGTTGAAATTTCTTACAGAGCATTTTTGTATTAGCGTGCATGTAACAGTGAGAGGTAGAAGCTTTTTGAACAGTACCAGTAAGGGCCTACTATATTTTTGTATTCAATGAGGTCATTGGACCCGGTAGTATGGTGTGTGCTCTGATATGAGTTATGTAGATAGGGTGAGTATGATGCCTTTTAAGTGCCTGAATAGACCAAAAGAGAGAAGAAATCTCATCAGTGGAAGTGATGGTTGCTGTTTCTATCTTTCTAATAGCTATGCAGGCATACTGAGAGTTTGTGACCACATTTATTGCACAGGAAAAGTCTTGAAGTAAAATAAAAATAGTATATATTTCATTTTTTTGAACTGATGTATAAGGACTTTGAACAACTTTGAAAGTATCACAATCTGTATATACAACTTTAACATGCTTGCTGGCATCTGTGTAAAAGATTAACGGTGTCCGAAATTGGAGAGTTTCTAACAACATAAGGGAGACTTCCAAGACTGAAATCTTTTGTCATTAGGATATTCACTAGTAATTGAGCCTATATAGGATGCAAAAGCAATTTGCCACAAGATTAATAATTGAAAATTGAGTTGAATTTGCTATTCTGTGAAAGGAACAATAATAGAATAAGGATCATAACCTGTTAAGTTGGAAAATTCTATTTCTATCTTTAGCAACCAATTCACAAATTTTATCTAGGTATTGTTCTAATTTGTGTGTAGTTCTGTTCGAAAGGAACAGCCATTCTAAAAGAGTATCTACTTGGTAAATAACTCCGGTTGAGGAGTGACTAGTGGCTATAATTATTAGCTGAATCAGAAATCTAACATCAACCCTATCTAATTCTTTCTTTCTTTCTTTCTTTCTTTCTTTCTTTCTTTCTTTCTTTATTTATTTATTTATTTTTATTGTTAAATCATAGCTGTGTACATTAGTGCAATCGCCTGTACCCTTTCTAACATGCACCATAGATGTGGCCCAACCCATTACCCTGCCTCCACCAAAACCTCCTCCCTCCCTTCCCCTTGCTTGGCCCTTTCCCCATAGTCTTGTGCTATAGTTGGGTTATAGCTTTCATGTGAAAGCTATAATTTAGCTTCATAGTAGGGCTGAGTACATTGGATACCTTTTCTTCCATTCCTGAGATACTTTGCTAAGAAGAACATGTTCCAGCTCCATCCATGTAAACATGAAAGAGGTAAAGTCTCCATCTTTCTATAAGGCTGCATAGTATTCCATGGTGTACATGCACCACAATTTGCTAGTCCATTCGTGGGT
>CAUYPK010160604.1:0-55726 GCA_963574355.1 Loris lydekkerianus | reverse complement strand
TAACATAGCCTTCCTGGCATTTTCTTAGTTATTGTGTTAAGACATTTACATTCTACATTTACTAAGTTTCACATATACCAGAGGTTCTTTATTTCCATTTTGCTGAATGAAATCTAAGGTGTAGTAAGAAGTGTAATGATTTTCCCAGTGTCATACAGCCAGGAAGAAGGGCTTTGGCATCCGCTGTTGTTAACTTGGTGTGACTTTTTGCATAATAATTTTTTTTATTTCAGAAAATGAATAAACGATATTCTTTTATTTGTGGCAGTGAGTTTTTAAAAAATAGGCTTTATTTTTTAGAGCAATGTTAGTTTCATAGCAAAATTGAATGGAAGTTACAGAGATTTCCTTTGTGCCTTCTACCTTGTCCATGCATAGCCTCTGCTATTATGAACATCCCCCACTAAAGTGGTACATTTGTTACAATTGATGAACCTACATTGACACATTTTTGCCACCCAAAGTCCGTAGTTTACATTAGGGTTTACTCTTGGTGTTATACATATAAATGGGTTTTGACAAATATTTAAAGGCATCTATCTAACACTATATCTTACAGAGTAGGTTCACTGCCCTAAGGTGCTCCTGTGTTCTGCCTATTCATCCTCTTTCCCCTGAACCCCTGGCATCCAATGATCTTTTTTTTTTTTTTTTAAACTGTCTCTGTGGTTTTATCTTTTCCAGAATGTAAGAGAGTTGGAATCATACAGTATGTAGCCATTTCAGATTGGCCTCTTTCACTTAGTAATAATGCATTTAAGTTTGCTTTATGTTTTTTTCATGGCTTGATAGCTCATTTCTTTTTAGCATTGAATAACATCTCATTCTTTGAATGCACCATGGTTTATCTGTTCATTCACCTGCTGAAATTTATCTTGGTTGTTCTCAAGTCTTGGGATATTTCCTTCTGTAAATATCTCTCTGTGTGTGTTTTGTGTGGACTGTATGGTAAGAATATGTTTACTTTTGTAAGAAACCTCCAAACTGTTTTTCAAAGTGGCTGTGTCATTTTCTGTTCCCAACATGAATGATATTGTTCACATCCTCACCAGCATTTGAGATTTTCTGGTTATTCTAATAGGTGTATAGTAGAAGTATCTCCTTGTTGTTTCTGTGATGTGAAAGGCAAATTAAAAGATGTGATATCTTTTCATGTGCTTATTTGCTATTTGTGTCTTTTCTTTTCCTTTCCTTTCTTTTCTTTTCTTTTTTTTTGAGACAGAGTCCCATTATGTTGCCCTTATGTCTCCCTCGGTAGAGTGCTATGGTGTTACAGCTCACAGCAACCTCAAACTTTTGAGTTCTCTTGCCTCAGCCTCCCAGGTAGCTGGGACGACAGGTGCCTGCCACAATGCCCAACTATTTTTTTTTGGTTGCAGTTGTCATTGTTGTTTATGATGCCCAGGCCGAGCTTGAACCCACCAGCCTCAGTGTATGTGGCCAGTGCCCTACTCACTGAGCTACAGGTGCCAAGCCTCTGTGTATTTTCTTTAGTGAGGTGTCTGTTAAGGTCTTTGGCTTGTACTAAAAGTCAGGTTCTTTGTTTCCTTGTTGAATTTTAATAGTTCTTTGTATATTTTGGATAACAATCCTTTATTAAATGTTATCTTTGGCAAATATTTTCTCCCAGTCTATGGCTTGTTTTTTCATTCTCTTTGCAGAAAAGTTTAATTTTAATCAAGTGCAGCTTATCAGTTATTTAATAGGTCATGCTTTCAGTGATATATCTAAAAAGTTATCAGCAAATCCCAAGGTCATCTAAATTTTCTTCTGTGTTATCTTCAGGGAGCTTTTGCATTTTATATTTTGTCTGTCTGGAATCCATTTTGTCTCTGATCCCTTTTGAGTTAACTTTTGTGAAGGGTGCAAGGTCTGTGTCTGGATTTAGTTTGCATGTGACTACCCAGTTATTCCAGTACCATTTGTTAAACATTAGCTTTGCTCCATTGTGTTGCTTTTTGCTCTTTTGTTGGTAGTGGTTGTTAAAGTGTGGTCCAGAGACTCCTGGAGGTTTTAAAAACTCTCAGCGAAATTGTGAGGTCAGATATTTGTGTACTGAGGCATTACTTGCTTTTCCACTTTCATTCTTTCATCAGTGGATAGTGGAGTTTTCCAGAGGCTATGTGGTGTGTAACATTGCAACAGATTAAATGTGTTAGTGGATAATAAGAATTCATTTGTTTTCTGTTAAGCTACATAGTAAAGAGTTTTGTAAAAATATGCAACAATGCTGTTCTTGTAATTTGGGGAGGGAAAATATAGTTATTTTTCATGAAATAATGTAAACATATAACAGGTTTTATTAAAGTGATAAAAATGAAATGAATTAATAGTTTAAATTTCTCAGTTTTAATTTCTTAGGTTCTTTGTGTGTAGGTTTTTTTTTAATGTGTTACATGCTATTTTATTATGGCAAATTAACTTTTAATTTTTTCAAACAATCTTGCTCTGTTACCCTGGATAGTGATATCATCATAGTTCACTGCAACCTCAAACTCTTGGCCTCAAGCAATCCTCCTGCCTCAGCCTCCTGAGTAGCTGGGATTACCATGCAAACCACCATGCCTGGCTAATTTTTTTCTATTTTTGGTAGAGACAGGGTCTCACTTTTGATCAGGTCAAGAACTCTTGACCTGGCTGGGCACCTGTAGCTCAGTGGCTAGGGTGCCAGCCACATACACTGGAGCTGGAAGGTTCGAACCCAGCCCAGGCCTGCCAAACAACAATGACAACTACAACCAAAAAAAAAAAAAAAAAAAAAAAAGAAAAAAATAGCCGGGTGCTGTGGCAGGCACCTGTAGTCCCAGCTAATTTGGAGGGTGAGGCAAGAGAATCGCTTAAGCCCAAGAGTTTGAGGTTGCTGTGAGCTGTGATGCTATGGCACTCTACCCAGGGCAACATAGTGAGACTGTCTCAAAAAGAAAAAAGAACTCTTGACCTCAAATGATTATCCTGCCTCAGCCTCCCAAAGTGCTACAATTACAGGTGTCAGCCATTGCATCCCCTGCCAGAAAACCCACATAAAACCTCTTCGGGGACTTCAATTTTTAAAAGTGTAAATGTTCTGGTACTAAAAAATGAACCTCTAGAGGAAGCGTGTGTGTTAGAGAGGACAGAGGGGTACTCATCGAGAAACTAGATTTAAGAGATCACTTAAACTCTCAAAGTAATTTTGGATTTGTTTTGTTAGGTAACGATAACCCAAACTCTTGGAAGACTTCAAGTACAAGATGTGATATAATCATTTATGTCATACTGTTAAGTAGATTTGAAGGAATGTGCCAGTGTGACTTGGAAAGGAGGCTGCTTGGCAAATCATTATTCTATCTTAATAGTAATTCTTTAATTTTTTTTCCCCAAAGGTCTTAGTGAAGTTAGTCGTTAATCTGTTTGCTTCACGTTTTAATGTCATAGGTATCCCTTTTTTATGAAAGCCAGGCAGATTAGGTACCAATTGTGCCAAACTAAGTTCTTGACTACTAAACTGTTAGCCTTTGCATGTACCATTTTCTTGGACACAAAATGTCTTCCATGTCCCTATGTCAACCTCCCCCCCCTTCTCTTCTTCAAACTCCTTGCTTTTATTAACGCTCACACTTTAAGTCACCTCTTTAATAAAAACATTACTGAATAGTTTCCCCTGGTCCTGCCAATACAACATTATTATCACCATTTGTAAACTTTCTAATTTTCTTAAACTGTAATTACTGTCGTGGTTTTATATACATTTTATGTTTATGTGTATTTTCACTCTAGAATAGGAACTGTTCTTTTCCAGTTTTTTTCTGTATCTCTTCTCAGAGTATCTACTCAACAATCCTGGGGGGTGCTCAGTAGATATTGGTTATCTTCCTTCATAGCTTGGACTATTTAATAGACATTAAGGAATATTTTCTTATGGTGACTGTTGAAAGTGCCTGGTTACAATTTACATATAAAGTCATTGAGTAACCTTGGTAAGAACATATATTAAGAGGTTGTTTAGGTACCAGGAAGTGTTTTCCAAACATTGTTACAACAAAATTTTTGTTCATAGTTGTTCAGTTTGAACATTATTAAAATGCTTATTTTTGAGGACTTTTTTATTTTGAGACAGAATCTCAGTTTGTCACCCTCAGTAGAGTGCTGTGATGTCATATGGCTCACAGCAACTTCAAACTCTTGGCCTTAAGTAATTCTCTTACCTCAGCCTTCAAAGTAGCTGGGACTACAGGTGCCCACAATGTCTGGCTATTTTTTTAGAGATGAGGTCTCACTCTGATTCATGAGGTCAGGCGGTCTACCCGCCACGGCCTCCCAGAGTGCTAGGATTACAGGCATGAGCCACCATGCGCCCAACCTTGAGGACTTGTTTTTGAGATTAGGATTGTAATTTTTAAGAGTTAAAGTGGAGACCAGAAGTAGATCGGAAATGTTTATCAGAGTTGCTTCCTTGTACAACTTTGGGAGGTACCTAACCTATCACATTGGAATCTGTGAAAGATGCCCCTTAGAGTAAAACTTACTTTTGATGTAAGACTTACTTTTGATGTAAGAAAGAGTTAACATGTAACAGGTAATATCAAAATGTAAAGAAAAGGAAGCCTCATGAGATATGAGGCCAGGGTTCGGGTGGTAGTAGTGATGGTGGTAAAAGTAGGATCACTAAATCTAGACCATAAATTTATTCTAGGGTCAGTGGGAATTGCTGAAAGTTTTCTCTGAACCCTTGGTATTCTCAGCAGTAGTTTCTTTAATGGTGCTGGTATTTATAGCCATTGACTTAGCACTGGAAAGCATCCCAGGGGCTCAAATTTTACTCAACGGGTAGTTCTTCTAAATAGTGATTGAGGAAGCTAGGCATACTTTCCAAAACTTCTTTTCCTCACTAAAGATCCACAGGAATATTCTAACAAGTGACTTTGCAGGATATACTTAATTACTATTTAAATATATGTTTCTGCTGATTACAGGTCTCATGAAAACAAGATCACGTGTGTGGAGATGTGTGTTTAAAATTTTGTGTGCTGGTACTGGTAATAGAGTTAGCTGTTTTGTTGATGCTTAAGAAATATAAGTGTATCATATTAATATTTTAAATACATCTAATATTCAAAAATCTCAATGTAATTTAAATATACACCCAAAAGTAAATAATGGGTAGTATTCATGCTGGAGAAGATTGGCAGGGCTTTTTGATATACTTTAGTTATTTGCAGAAATTTCATTTATGTGTTATACTGAATAATTTGTAATAATAAGTTAATAGGAAAAGGGGATTGTATGGCCAAGGAGATATATATATATATATATATATATATATATATATATGTATATATGTATATATCTATATATGTAATATATATATATCCTTCAGTATCCATGGGGGATTGGTTCTAGAATGTCCTGAAGGATACCAGAATCTGTGGATGCTCAAGTCCTTGGCATAAAATTATATTATTATTTGCATGTATATAGCCTACGCACGTTGTTCTATATACGTAAGTCATCTCTAGATCGTTTATAATACCTATTACAATGTAGTGCTATATAAACAGTTGTTATACAGGGTGTCCATTAAATCTGTGTGCAATTTAAATTGCTTTGTGGACTTTACGGACACCATGTACTGTATTGTTTGGGAATAATGACAAGAAAAAAAAGTATGTTTAGTACAGACCCTTCCCCCTGACCCCTCCCATAATAGGTATTTTCAATTCATGGTTGCTTGAAACCACAAGGCAGAACGAATGGATAAGGAGGGCTGGCTACACACACACACACACACACACACACACACACACCCCACATACACACATTTTGTTGGTGTTGTAATTTTTATTTATTTATTTTTGAGACATAGTCTCACTTTGTTGCCCTTGGTAGAGTGCTGTTGCCCTTGGTAGAGTGCTGTGGCGTCACAGCTCACAACAACCTCAAACTTTTGTGCTTAAGCAATTCTCTTGCCTCAGCCTCCCAAGTAGCTGGGCCTACAGGTGCCCGCCACAACGCCCGGCTTTTTTTTTTTTTTTTTTGTAGTTGTCATTGTTGTTAAGAAGGTCTGGGCGAGGTTTGAACCCGCCAGCCCTGGTGCATGTGGCCTGCACTCTAACCATGATTTACAGGCGCTGAGCCGAGTTTATCATTTTGTAAGACTATTTTTCTTGGGTAAGACCTGAGTGGAAGAATAAAGGATACAAGTAAATAGTGATTTGCAGATGGACAAGTGAGTTCCTTTTAAAGAAGCATAAGCAGTGCCATGAAGGCAAGAAAGAGTTCTGTTGGTGGGTTTGGAGTAGACTTTAAATATGTGGTGGAAGGCAAAATGCTATTGGGAACATGGGGAGATGAGACTGGAGAGGGAGCCCTTAAAAAGTAGTTACTTTAGTAGACTCTGGTCTCTTCATGTGCCTTCCCCCAGATCTTCATTTTTAGAGTCATCTTTTAGATGCCAGTGTCATGAAAAGGGGGAATTACTTTTTCCTACGTATTTGTAGTAGGGCTGTTCAGAGTGATAGAAAAGAAGGGATACACAGTTCTGTTGGCGAATGTGCAGAGGGGCTAAATGTCTCTTAGCACCCAATTGGACCTCTGAATATTGTTATAAATAGTGCTTTGGGTTTCTAAATGAGCATACTGTGATCTGATGGCTTTTGTGGCTTGTTTGGAAATCGAGCTTTTTTTGAGTTCCAAGTTCATAAACTAAAACACAAACTGTTCATATTGTTGTCAGAAGGTTTTTTAAACCAATTTAAAGTCAATAAGAATCTTGGTGGCCTGATTGACTTACATGATTTAACTATGTGACATCTTTTTTGTCTGCAAGGTCTACATTAATTATTATTCTTATGTTTTTTAAAGCTGGATTTCTACCAAACAAGACTTTGTTAGTCTTTGGAAATTAATATACACATTGAGTTGTGTTAAAGGAAAAACTTCAGAGAAGTTAAATTTAGCAGAGTTTATTTGAGCTAAGACACAATTAATGAATTGGGTAACATCTGAACCAGTAAAAGTTTAGATAGCTCTACTCAGCAATGTGGGCACATAGTATTTATAAATAGAAAAAAGTAGCTTATCAAAATAGCTTGATTAGTTACAACGTTTTCCTTATTTGGAAATGTCTGAGCAGTTTGCAACCTGTGATTAGTTGCACAGGTTGGCTGCTATAATTGCTGAGACTCAACTACTAGTAACAAGCATATACTCTTAAGTTAGGTCGCAGTTTGCTACTTACAGAGGCAGGTTTTGACCAAATGTAATTTAACACTGTCTACTATATATCCAGGTTGTGCTGAGATAATTGAGAAATCTAAAAGTGAAATTGCTGATCATGTCCTCAGTCTAGTAGGGAAGGTGTGCTATACAGATAGCTACCGGTATATTGCCAGAGATAAATACAGAACAAATAACATTAAAAATCAGAGGTGAGAGATACTGCTTCTGATAAGGGGAGAACTAGACCTTAAATGATAAGTAGGTAGGAGCAATAGGCATTTTAGGTGGAGGAGAGAGCATGAGCAAACATTTGTAGGCAGGAAGGCTTGAATTGTGTTTGGAGAACAAAGGAATTTGTTTGTAAATGGAGTGCTTTGGGGCTCCAACAGGAACGGGTTGGGTATAGATAAGTACAGTGGAGCGATTGTCTGTAGAGATATTATGACTTTTAATCATATGGCCTTTAGATATAGCTTATTGCCAGGTAGCTTTTGGCTACTTGGAGTATGTTGGATCATAGGTAGCTAATTTTTTCATTATCCCATATTTTTATTTTCTGTTGCCAGTGTGAAAATAGGGAAGGCAAGGAGTTTTGCTGATCTTGAAACTGAGGATGAGATCTTGCTGCTTCAAGGGTTTTATATTAACTTTGTTATAGAGTCTGGGCATGGTGGCTGTTGCCTGTAATCCTAGCGCTTCAAGAGGCTGAGGTGGGTGGATTGCTTGAGCTTAAGAGTTGAAGACTACCCTGAGCAAGAGTAAGAACCTGTCCCTACTAAAATTGAAAATGAGCTGGGTATTATGGTTGGTCCCTATAGTCCTAAGCTACTTGGGAAGCTAAGGCATGAGGATTGCTTGAGCCCAAGTTTAAAGTTGCTGTCAGCTGTGATGACACCAAGTCACTCAACCCCAGGGCGACAGAGTGAGACTGTCTCAAAACAAAATAAAACAAAACAAAAAACTTTCTTATAGACTGATTTGTGGCAACAATTACTGAGTTTGGGGGGATTTTTAAATCTCTAGATGGCATAGGAATCATTGAAAAAATTTTCTCCACAATGTCTAAAATCAGTTTAGTCAGGCCCTAAATGAGAACAGCTTGTCTTGTCTTGAGCAATTGACATGTATTATTAACACAATTAATATGTATAAAAACTTATTTATTAGCTCTGTTTTACCAGTAAAAGGAGTTAGAGAATGGAGATAGAGAATAAATCTAACATTTAGATGGCAGTGAAGAATTTACCTGGAAATCAGGTAATCTGGGGGTAGCTCAAAGCTCATAGAAAACTTTCATGAATGGGATATAGTTAGGAGAAAATGTTTTTTCAAGAAATACAACTTCTACAAATACTCATAGTTATGGTTGTCTTTTGTAGAAGCCAGGTCTTGCTCAAGCTGGTCTCAACACAAAATGCCAGGGCCTATCAAATAAGTGGGAATCCAGAGAGGATGGAGGCCACCCCAAATGGCACCTCGACAGTGCCTCAAATGGAAGGGCAGACCCTTCCCAAAAGGTGGCCTAGAGCCCCTCATTCCCTGGTAACCACAAATGATCTTAATCTAAACCAGGTTTCCCTAGTTCTGCTATACCCTTGACTTCCACCCTAGACCGTACCTGGAGTGCCCCATTCAAACAAAATGCCCTTCCACAGAGCGGGAAGGTCTCAAGAACCTCACAATTGGGTTAAATGATGGGTTTCGGGTGCACCCCAGATAACTTACCCAATGAAAGGAAAATTTGTTTCTTCTCTTCAACTCAGTTCATATTGTAGGGAGCTGTGTCTACTTTGTCAGCTTTGGGGAGGCAGAATGGGTTTCCCGGGTTGCTAAAACATGCCCTGGCAGCTTCTGTAACCATCCCTTATTCTCTCACCTTGAATTTAAAAAAGCCACTCCTTCCAGTGTAGACCACCGGGCTGTTCCCTGCTACTTCAGCAGGGAGCCATTCCCTGGGAAGCCCTTTAGTAGTCTACCTAGGGAATACCAACATCTGTTACTGAAATCTCAGCATTTGTTCTTGAGGCCACATCAGTAAAAAAAAGAAAAAGTGATTTTTGAAGAGAAGGAAAAGGAAATTTATTACTTTGTCAGTAAAGGAGGAAAAATGGGAGGTTATTCATTTCAAAATACCAATCTTTTTTTCATCTCAGGCTGATCTTGAACTCCTGGCCTCAGCCTCCCAAAGTGCTAGGATTACAGATGTGAGCCACAGTCCCTGGTCAAAACCAGCTGTTTAATGACTGAGAATTTAAGGTTTAGCAGCAGTCTTTAATTTTCTTTTCTTAGCATTTGCTTTTGTAACTTTTCTTCATTGAACTAGGTAATTGTGTGTTACTAGGTTTGCAATTTGTGTTGTACATTAATTTAAGTTAACGTTTTAGACTCTGTACGAATTCTCATTTGCTTTTGTTCATGTTGTTTTGCAAAATATTGTGTGACCTAGCTAGAGTGGATAGAGGCATTACCTTTAGATGATTTCTGTACCTCATGCTAGAAACACTGCATAACACAGCTGAGTGGCAATAAAGAACAACCATAGATTCTGACTTAAAAATTAATTGGAGAGTTGCAAAAGGTAGCTGAATTGGAAAGCTATTTATAGAGCAGCTCAGGAGGCTGAGAGAGACTTGACAGTCTGCCTAAAGGTGATGCACAGGAAGAGAAATACTTCTATCAGGAGATGGGAAACAGTTTTTTTTTTGTTTTTTGTTTTTTTTTTTTTTTATAGAGACAGAGTCTCACTTTATCACCTATGGTAGAGTGCCGTGGCATCACACAGCTCACAGCAACCTCCAGTTCCTGGGCTTAGGCGATTCTTTTGCCTCAGCCTCCCAAGTAGCTGGGACTACAGGCACCCGCCACAGCATCCAGCTATTTTTTGTTGTTGTTGATGCAGTTCGGCTGGGGCCGGGTTTGAACCCACCACCCTCAGTATATGGCGCTGGCGCTCTACTCCCTGAGCCACAGGCGCTGCCCAGGAAATGGGAAACATTTTAAGTGAAGCGGAAGCTTAAGCTGCTTCCTGTCTTTTGGCCTATAGACTTGATCTAGAATTGATTTTTCTTTGACTTTCTTCATCAGAGTTATGTTTTCCTAACTTTGTGACTAACCAATGTGTGGTAACTTATTGAAGCCCCATTAACATGGTCTGCCCCTCTTGCTATAGCTTAGATTTGGAAATGCTGACATGGCTAGGGCAAAAGATGACTGGAAAGCTGCTCTACATGTTCTTGTTACATGAAATCACATGAGACCTGTTGACCTAAAATCCAGGAGTTAACTTAGTGTGTTCTGTGACATTCTTACCTCTTTTACACTTGCTTATAAATTAAGGCTTGTGATTTTGAATCCTTTAGAGATAAGGAATTCCTAGCCCTTTTTTTTTTTCACTTTCCTTTTAGTGTTCCCATTATGGCCCAGAATGCCTAATACTTTTAAAACCGGTTGGGTTGAATAGCATGGTGTCTTCCTTGTATTCTGTGAACTTAGGTTCATTGTATCCACAATGGTGAAAATGATGATGCCAGAGAGAAGGATATACTAAACCTGACCAGGAGTATTTTACCGCACATGCTAGGAATTAGATTTGAGGGAACTCAACGTTGGATTTGTGAGAATGCGTGGATTTTAGAATAATCAGAAAAAGCAATGACAAGACTTGTACCACTTGAATGGAGAGAGAGGGCAAGAGAGTGAGGTATAGGTGTGTATGTGTTTGTCTCTCCATCCCTCACACTAGTGCAAAGACTGTTTCAGAGAGTGAGGTGTATGTGCACGTGTGTGTGTATCTATCTCCATCTGTCACTCTAGTGCAGAGACTGTTACAGGGAGTAAGGTGTATGTGCACGTGTGTGTATCTCCATCTGTTACTCCAGTGCAAAGACTGTTGTGGGGAGTGAGGTGTATGTGCACATATGTGTGTATCTCCATCTGTCTCTCTAGTGCAAAGACTTGTAGGTAGTGAGGTGTATTGGCACGTGTGTGTGTATCTACATCTCACCCTAGTGCAAAGACTGTTTTAAGTATTGAGCTTCAACACAACCACTAGTTTGTGTTTCTTGAGTTAGGCAAGTATTTAAATCTTTACAGTGGAGATAAGGAAGCATTCCTTGCTTTGTCTCTAGGCTTTTGGAATAATCAGAAGACTAAGATGTGAAATAACTTGCAATGTATAAAGAAATTTGTGCATTGTAAAGATTTTGCCACTCCAGAGTGAGCACAGGTAACTGTGGTAACACTTTGTAGTTATTTAGTCCTGTTTTACTGCTATAAAGGAAATACCTGAGGCTGGATAGCTTATAAAGAAAAGAGGTTTATTTGGCTCACAGTTCTACAACTATACAGGAAGCATGGTTTAAGAATCTGCTTTTGGTGAGGGAGGTCTCGGTATACGCTTCAGGGAGCTTTACCAAGGCAGAAGGTAAAGCCAGGAAGAGTAGGAGGGAGGGAGAGAGAAGCCACAGTATATGGTCAGTGTTAAATTTATTATTTCTAAATTCTTTAGCAGCAGAGGTCTGTTTATAAAAATTCTGTATTGAGAGATACTTAAAACCTGTATGAAAACAAGTTCATATTTAGCAGTATGGTGTACAAAATACGGTAAGTTGTGATCGTCTTTTTTTTTTTTGTTTTTCTGACTGCTTCTGTAGAGTATCTGACTTATTATAGACAAGGCAATTTGCTGTTTTCTTTTTAATTTAAAAAAATGAAGTCCTTAAATTTCTGCTGTGATATCCATAGGTTGATAGCCTTTAAACTTACAGTGAATCAAATAATAATGGTTTTATTTCAGTTTTGCAAATTAAAGCACATCACATTCTTTATATTTGTATATAGATAACAAAAAGTTTTTGTCAGATCAGCAAATACTCTTTAAAGTTTGGATTTTTAGATTCAGTTTTTTTCTTTAATTTCTTCAATAACATGAAGTATAACTTACCCAGAATTTTTAAGTTAAAAAAAAACTTTGGCAGCTTTTAGAGCAGACTTTTATCTTAGAAGATAGTTTATAATGCCTCTTAAGAAAGGCATTTGTCAAGGAATGAAATTACCAGTTTTTTGTGGTGCTAAGAATAGGTGAATGTGGGCTACCTGGTTTTGTTATTTTTTGTTTGTTTTTTAAGATGGGGTCTTGTTATGTTTCCTAGGCTAGAGTGCAGTGGCTATTCACCAGCTCAATCATAACATATCATAGCCTTGAACTTTTGGCCCCAGGCTATCCTCCTGCCTCAGCTTTGCAAGTAGATACACGCCACTCCATCTGGCTAGGAATCTTACAGGAATAGTTCTATGGTTATGAATTGCTTCTTGTAGAATCATCCTAGCAATTATTACTTTTTGTATAAACTTAAAGGCTTATTAAACTTAGTGGTAAAAATACTTAGGCTTTATTTTGTAGGGATTTATTAATAATGTATTCAGTTGCTTGTATTTTCCATTTATAGAGCATTATTTCAAAATTTAAAGCCATGTAGGTAAGTTATTATTTGGTCCTTAGTATTTTCAGCTACAGCTGTCATTACTGTAGTTTGTTTGCAGCAGTTTGAAAAAAAAGACTTTTAGAAGTAGCTTTCTTGGGTTACTGAGCAGCTCAGAGGGACATCTTGATGTCTACATGCCCATGTGGTAGTTGATTGCAGTGATCAGTTTCATTGGCATCCAAGCCACTGATGACACACTACCACTTGTTACCATAATTCTCAAAGGTCTCTTCTGGGACTCCTGCCCTGATTATCATGTTTAAATAGCAACTTCCCCCAAACATGTACCCTCGTCCCTTCTAAGAGCTAAGTGCTTACCCATCATGTGACATACATTTGTTTACTGATTGTTTTCCCCCACTAGTTTATAAATTCCATGGTAACAGGAACTTTGTCCATTATTATATATTTCTAATTTCTAACTCCTAAGACACTATTTGGCATATTATAGTAAACAGTGAATATTTTGTTTGTTCTTACTGAGGTTTGCAAAGCTTTGTGAAGGTGGAATATAAAGATTCTCATTGTTTTAAGTGCACTGGGGACGTGGAAGAGAACTTGTGTTTTCTGGGTGAGACTGGCAGAGAGGCTGACTGTAATCCATTATTTTCCCTGACGAGGCAGAATTTAAATTGTTAAGAGAAGACATGAAAATTCTTTTGGATTCCTGTGTACTTTTTAGACATGGGCATGGATGTTACTAAATATCATTAACCTAGCTATGGGGAGAGCTTTCCCCTCTCATTCTTTCTTTTTGTCCTGTGTATCATAAGCAGAGACATGGGCTTTTGTTTCACCTAAGTCCATAAATGTTTATACCATCATATGAATACACATACAAGGGACTGTGCCACACATTGTGAGAAATGTAAGGAGAAGATTCCTGAGAATTTATTTATTTATTTTTGAGACAGTCTCTGTCACCCTGGGTAGAGTGCCATGGTATCATAGTTCATGGGCTCAAACTCTTAGGTTTGAGTAATCGTCTTGTCTCAGCTTCCTGAGTACTTGGGACTACAGGTGTATACCACTACTCCTGGCTAGTTTTTCTATATTTAGGGGAAATAGGGTTTAACTATTGCTCAGGCTAGTCTTGAACTCCTGAGTTCAAGCAATCCACCGGCCTCAGCCTCCCAGGGTGCTAGGATTACAGGCGTGAGCCACTGTGCATGACCAGTGAGAATTTATTTCAACAAAGAATGCTCTTACTGATTAAAACAAAATGGTTTACTAAAATTCAGGTTACAGTTGAAATCATGCTCTCATTTTTTAAATATGGCATGTTTTGCACATAGAGGTGGAAAATTCTATTACCTCCAACTCCCCAGAAGACTAGATTTTCTAAGAACAAACTTGTGAATCATTGGCATACAGATTTTCTCTGAAGGTAAGAGATTAGGTGACTTTGCCTGGGTGAAAATAATAAAACTTGAGATTACTGTTAAAAAATGCTTGTAAGTAGGGAGTAAGCAGACAAAGTGGATAAAAAAAGAAGCATGTGTGGGTTTTAGGAAGGCCAGGAACCAGAATGTAGCTCTCTTAAAAGAAAAATGTAAATACACCAGGAGAAGATTGTGGTAGTGTATTAATTTCTTAGCTGCCTATAAATTTTACTAGGTCACTTATAACTAGGGTGACATACAATTTAGAATCCAACTGGGTCACTTTTAGAGTGAAAGAGGCCAGGTGCAGTATCTCATGCCTTTAATTTCAGCACTTTGGGAGGCTGACGAGGGTGGATCACTTGAGGCCAGGAGTTAGGCCAGCCTGTGCAACATAGCAAGACCTTGCCTCTGCAAATAAATAAATAACCTTGGTGCGATGATGTGCCCCTGGAGTCCCAGCTCCTCAGGAGGCTAAGGTGGTAGGACTGCTTAAACCCAAGAGTTTGAGTTTGCAGTGAGCTATGATTATGTCACTGTACTCTAGCCTGGGTGATGGAGTAAGGGAAAAAAATAAAAAAGAGTGAATGGGTATGCTGTCCCAATGGTACACTGAAACAAGAGGTGTAAACCAGTACCATTCCAGGATAACTAGGACATTTGGTCTTTTCCAACTCATACTTTTCTTCAGACTTAGCCTCAATTCCTTTAACCTCTCCAGGTTTTTTTTTTTTTTTTTTTTTTTTTTTTTTCTTTATAGTAATCTGTTCTGTACTTGCAGGGCCTCTCAAGCTTTTATTTCTTTTTCCTGATCTTGTTGGAAAGAAAGGAGAATTCCTTCAATTTTTTTCTTCCCCACTCCCAGAACTGTTGTGGTTCACAGCATTGGTGGAGGTAAGTACAGTACTTAACAATATATAAGTTGTTGACCTTTTATTTTGTTTAGAAGCTTAGTTTTGTGTGTTTTTGATCCAGTACTAGATGGTTTTTGAAAGTTTCGGTTGTATCTATTTAACTGGTCTAAGTAGTTCTTAGAATTTAATTAAAAAAAGAGTTCATAATATTGACACTTTTCTCTCACATTACTTGATACTTAATATGTTTTCTTTCCTGTAGGTGGAATTATAATTATGAAACTTTGGATCATCAAAGAAGAGAACCTTATTTTTTGATGTTGGAGTGCTGTAATGCTTTCATTTTGTTTTCTTATTCAGTTTAAATAAATATTTTAAATTCTTTTATTAAGTGATGAGTTTTTATTCTACTAAGTAACTTTTTTTATTTTGTATTTTCTGATAATTTAAAAATCAAGTACAAGTAGTCTTCGAGGTGGTGCTTACTAAAATATACTTTTTCTCATCCCTGAGATCCTTATGTGGAATCTGGTATGGAACCAAAGTGTTTATTAGGTTTGGAAATTACCACTTTGGGGACTGGAATGGAGACCTAAACAATCTCAAAGTTAAGGAGGTTGTCTATGAGCTGGAACCCATCTTTGTTCTTGTTTCTCTGTGCAGTCTGTCACCTAGTGGTAGGAATGCAGAGCATCCTACAACACCCAGGAGAAGCGCTAGGTTTTCAGACTTTCTCATAGTAAGAATGCTTACAGAGTAGGCTAAAACATTTTGACAATGAAGGGAAAGGGAAAAGACTCTTTTGCTTAAAAATGTAAGTCAGCGGCAGTGAATTCTGAGAGTGTGCCAAGAGTATATATGTTTTTCTATAGAGTAATTTCATGACTTAAACTTTGTTTTTGTTGTAAGATGAATGGGTGAAGAGAGAAATGAAGAAATATAAGACAGGAGGTTGGGCTGATTTGCAAAAGATGTTTCATGTGTGTTGATTAAAATTTTAAGGCAATTACATAATGACTCCATTAACTAAAACAGTTTGCATTTTTTAAAAATTAAAATTTGGACAGTAAATTTGGCTTGAGTTTCAGCTTCGACATTAAGAGGCGAAAATTTGACATAGATTAATGTAGACTATCTGAAGGGTTGGTTTTGTGTATCTAGCTTCTTCATCTGAACTCTTCTCTAATATCCCCTTTACAACAGTTCCTGTTGTTTTCTTTGTTACAGATACAATTTTAAAAGATATTAACCCTTTTCGTTGCCAGGAAAATGTCTTTGAAAAAAAAATCTTCTATGTTCTGTTCTTAAAGTAAAGGCTTCATATTGAGGTAGTTCATATCCTCCACTGTAGTAGTAGAAGGACCAAGCAGGAAGGCATATAGATAGGGTGGGTGGTATAAACTTGGCTATTCCAGGTTGCTAATGCATTTTTTTTTTTTTTTTTTCAAATTATCATTGCACCACAGCTCAGATTAAATAGAATATTGTTGGTTTCTACAGGCATCTAAGTTACCTTCTAAGTTACATTTCATTTATTAATTTAGTAAATACTTAGCGCCTTCTCTGTTAGATGGTGGCAGTATAAGGATGAAGAATACATGATATAGCTTTCAGTGACCTCAGTCTTGGGGAGAGACTTACGTGTACATATAAGCAGGTAATTGTGATGAAGTGTGATAAGTGCTGTAATCATGGCATAATGAGCGAAGGGAATATGAAGTTGGAGTCAGGGAAATGTTGCTTTCCCTTCCAAAGTAATCACTCGCTCCTCTGTGCCATTTCTGAACCCCTTGTGTACAGATTACAGTACAAAGCATTGAGAGGCTGTATCTTAGTAGGGGAGAGATTTTCTTCACAGCTTTTGTATATATAGGTTTTTGCATCAGGTGATCAAATAGTTGTTGATTTGAATTGCATGCAGGTCATTCCCAGGAAAATGGATAGCATAAATATAGCAGAGCTCTGAGAATGTGTGGCCCTATCCTTTGTCTCACATATATAGTAACTTCCATAGCTGACCACCTCTCTACATTGATCACTTTACTTTGATCTAATTTTCATAGACTGGACCTACACCACATACATTAGTGCAGTAGGCCTGGTTTCTTATGTTGACCACCTCCACCTTTTTTGCAGTCTTTTGGGTGCTCAACTTACAGAGATTCTGCTGTATTTTGGAATATATTCATACATTTATACGTACATACAGATATAAATGTACTGTATGTACTTGAATGTGAGGGAACCCAAATAGAAAGGAAGCAGAATGGCAACCCAAAACCTTGTCATTTTCCCAATGACAAGACTTTTAAAGGTTACTATTAAAAAAAAAATATGATTTTAATATAGTGTTTTTCCCTACATTCATACATATATGTCAAAAAAAAGACTCACTCTACATTCATGTACATCTAGAACAGCAGTGAGTTTTGGTTATCCAGTTATCCAAACTCAGCAGTGAGTTTGGTTATCTAACTAACGAAAGAGTCCCCTTTTGTGTGTAAGGTCTTTCAGATGAAGCACTGTCTAATTTGCATTGGAATTTTTTTCCTAGATCATCACCTTTCATTCTTACAATACCAAGACTGTTTCTTTCATTCCTCATCTATTACACTTAGTATATTCCTGATCTCTTTCATTTTGTAGCTTTTTAAAGTATTTGGAAGATGCCCAACACTTTCAGTTCTTGCAACTGTGCTTTATTTCCTCAAGAATTCTTACATCTATGTTAAATGTTTTATTCCTTTTTTAAAAAATTGATTTCTTGGCTGGGTGCAGTGGCTCACACCTGTAATCCTTGCTCTCTGGGAGGCTGAGGGCATTGGATTGCCTGAGTTTAGGAGTTCAAGACTTGCTTGAGCAAGAGGGAGACGCTGTCTCTCCCGAATATAGAAAGAGTAGCCAGGAGAAGTGGCATACACCTATAGTTCTAAGTACTCAGGAGGCTGAGGCAAGAGGATCACTTGAGCCCAGGAGTTTGGGGTTGCTGTGAGCTGTGACCCCACAGCACTCTACGAAGGGAGACAAAGTGAGACTGTCTCAAAGAAAATTGATTTCTTTAGGTCATCTTCATAAGTACCTAAAAACTAGCTTGATGGCAGTCTTTTCCGGGTAATGTATGTCTAAAAAACTTCTTTAAAATAGTCACATAAGGAAAGAATTTGAGAAGACTTGGTGGCAGTTGAATAACTTTTAGGGAGAAAAGCTAATATTATGCTTTAAATGAGATTGACAAAATCCCTGCCTCTGAATTAAGAGAACAAAGCCTTCTTGATTTACAAGACAATTTAAAAAATTGTAGAATTATCTTTACTTTTCTTTTTCTCTCATGTAAGAGGTATGGTCTCACTGTGTTGTCCAGATTGGAGTGTAGTAGCTATAACCTCAAACTCCTGGGTTCAAGTGACCCTCCTGCCTCAGCCTCCTAAGTCCCTAGAACTACAGGTGCATACCATCTTGCCCTTTGTGTTTCTTAATTTTTACTTGTGTGAGTCTTAGTCTATTCATTTTGCTGAGAACACAGTGTCAGAAATAACATATCTAGTTGTGCTAACACACTGATTTTTTTCCTGTGTAGACACAGGATTTATTTCCTGTGTCAGAAATAGCATATCTAGTTGTGCTAACACACTGATTAGCTTGCTTTTTTAGTAACATGGGACTTTGACTTATTGGGGTCTGGAGATTCCTTAGGGCTCATCTATGATGGTGAAAGATTGAACTTGTATTCAAAATACTGATCTCCTTCTGGAAAAGTGGCCACTAAATTCTGAGCTGTTAACACCACAAGCAGCTCTTACTCTTGTACAGCCTCTTTCTCCTATCTTTGAGGAAATAAAGGAATGTGTCATGGCCATCCTTTGTACTGTTTATCAGGATTATGTTCCAAAGGGTGTGGGATAAATTACAGTATAGGGTTGGTGTGTGCTCTGTAACATGAGAAGTACTTAGGGAGATTTGTAAGCCTATGTAAATAACAGCAATAGAAATTCGTTGCAAATTGTTTTTGACAGTTCATATACAACTTAGTTCATTTCGGAAGTGTTTGTTACCTTATAGTTGGGCAAATACGGTATATACAAGAATTACTCTTACACAGTATGATTTTTTAAAATGGTATAGTACTACAAATTTTTCTTTACAGCGGACTTTGACTTACTATATGGTGAGCATTCTCTCCTTTTTTTTTTCTTTTGCCATGCATTCATTGGCCTCACAGTCAGACTATATTGGCCTCATTGTCAGACTATATTGTCATTTAATTAACTAATTCTCCATTATTGGATATGTCTACTTAGATTAGGAATTAGGGCCCTTTGCTTCATTAGTACTTTTATAAAAACCATCTGGATATCTTTACTTGTTATTTCTTTATAATAACCTAATTCCCCTTTTTCTTTTTTAAATTAATCCAAACCCTTTCACTTCAGAGTATTCCACATTCTATTTTTAAGAGTCTTTCACTAGTTATTAACTCAAAGTCCAATTAACTAATATGTTGTTTAGATTTATTAAAGGTGCAAATCAGTCTGTGAGATAACTTTTTTTTCCTTTTTGAGAGTCTCACCTTCTCAGTAGCATCACCATAAACATCTGAGCTCACATGATCCTCCTCCCTCATTCTCCTGTGTAGTTGGAACTATGGGCGCATGCCACCACACCCAGCTAGATTTTTCTATATT
Organism: Loris lydekkerianus; assembly: GCA_963574355.1. Taxonomy (NCBI): domain Eukaryota; kingdom Metazoa; phylum Chordata; class Mammalia; order Primates; family Lorisidae; genus Loris; species Loris lydekkerianus. The sequence goes on along the minus strand of CAUYPK010160604.1, from coordinate 36,128 downwards.
TCATAGAGACTAGGTTTTACTTTTGCTTAGGTCTCGAACTTCTTAACTCAAGTAAGAGCATATTTTTTTTAGTTAATTCTAATGGCATTAGATAGAAATTTCACATTGTGTTTTTCAGAGGACCCCATAAAATTTAAAGATGAAATTTTAGCAGTTACATTTTACTTTGGACCATACTTTGTGATCCTTTACATAAAAAAATTTAATAAGACATAAAACTGTTAACTACATTTCCCAGATATTTGGACACTTAGGATGAGGGCAAATGTGCTATGGGTATCTAATTTCTTTTTGCTTAAGTCTAATTTCAACTTCCATATTTTAAAAATATTTTCACATTTTTACTAAATGAAAAAATGTTACAACTACTTCATATTAAAAGTTCAGAAACTTTTTTTAATCTTCTAGTTACTATTTCTTGTTGATTATTCTTTATATTTCTATTCCTATCCAGGAAAAATTTCAAAGATTTGTACCACTTAATTTACCTAACAAATTGCGAATGTATTGCCTATTTTCTAGGTTTAAGAAAATAGTCTTTTGTTATAAAATTGATTGTGAGAGCAGTCACACAAAAAGGATAGAATTCAAAGTGATCTTTTTGAAGGGGATTAGTAACATTTGTCTAAATGATTATTTTTTAAAAAACCAATATTTTTAGTTATTGAGTATTAGCATGGTTTTGGTAGAATCTAGTGCTTTCCTATTTAGATGGGAACTTGATACCTCTGCCTTCTAATGGTGCATGCCACTGGCTGGGGTGCCTGACTTGGTGTAGAAGTGAACCCTAAGTGTCCTGATTTAAGTTGCTGACCCTGCTTGGAGAGGTCTGTACAGGCTGGTGGCCTATCTAGGAATGTGAATATAAGGTTAATGAAACCATTTGGTAACTGGTTATTTCTAAATTTTTTGTCATGTTGCTGAATAATTTCCCCAGAATACAAAAAATACTGTTTGATATTTCACTATTAATGTTTTTGTTATTAATTGGTTCTACATTTAGGACTTGGACTAAATTGGCTACTTGGACATTCACTTGGTCATTTATAAAAGTTCAATCATTGTCATCAATCTGTCATTGAACGAGTTTCTATGACCTTACCTATGGGAAAAGCCTTACCTATGTAAATACAATTAACATTATCTACCTCAGACATTGTTGGAGGAGCACATGGAATAATAGAAGAGAGAGCATTTATGTTTGTGTAATAGTTGTTAGTTCCATCCACTTTGTGTATCTAGTGATTTCATGTCTATGGTAGGTTTGTATTCTTCCCCTAAAATACTAGAAATCCACATGAATTTTCACTCATATCTAAAGTGATGAACTTATATGGTCCACTTTATGTATTTATTTATTTTTTGAGTGTAGAGTTTAGGAATTGTTGAAAATGAAACAAGAATAAACTTCAGTTTTTATATTCTCAAGGTAAATAACTAAAACAAAATGCATGTCTTCATTTTGGTCAGTAAGGGAAATTGTTTCAGAGTTTTTGTTTTTTAAGAAACAATATCTCCTGCATTGAGCGGGAAAAACAGTATCTCTTGAGAGTCCTATGATATGTATAACTTCTGTTTGTGGCAGTTTTGCTTTTGGTTAGTCACAGGTGGGGGAAACATTTTCCTTCCTGACTTGGAGCTCAAACTTGGAAGCATTTTAAGTTACTACTATAGTAGAAACATTGTACAGGGGGGAAATTACTACATGGAGAAAATGACTGGTTGAATTAAAATACTAAGGAGCAGTAAGTACTGTAGAGTTTGTATGACTTTAATCAATAGCCGCCCCACTGCCCTAATATTTGTATAACTTTGGTTTACATTTGGTCTGGATTCATAATCTCAGCCTGAATTCTTATTTCATTTTTCCCCCTTTTAATAATCTCCTGGAGTTATCCTTCAGTTTTAATGTGATTATTTTTAAATCTTACTATAGTTTTATTAAGCATTACAATTAAAAACTTTTCTGAGATCCTCTATTACCTTGAAATTTAAAAATTTGCACATGTATTACGCTTAGCTTTTTCAACCTTTTGGGAATAACAGGCTGTATAAATAGTTGTAGAATGTTAATTTAATTCATATAAGAAATACCATTTTGCATGCTTTTTAGAAAAAGTCGTATTAAGAAGGTCAATATGCATATTACAATGAATGTGTTCAAAAAATATTGTGAGTGACCCCTTTATGGGAAGCTCCGTTCCAGGTCTTTGGGGATAGATACAGCAGAGAACAAAACAGTTCTGCTCACATGGAACTTAACTTTTTAACTGAGAAAGACATTAAAGATGAATCAGGTAGTAGTGAGTGCTTTAGAGAGAAAGCAGAGGAAGGGAGAATAATGAGGGTTTGGAGTTAAGGGAGCATCCTAAGGCTTTGTTACTTTGTGTAAATATTTAGGGAAGTGTATGTGATAAGACATTTTAACAAAGATCTATAGAAAGAAAAGGGAAGGAAACAAGCAGTGTAGGTATCTGAGAGAAGAGGATTCTAGAAAGAAGGAACACTGCTAAGCACTTGAGGTAAGAGTGGTTGGCATATGAGAGCAGATATCAGTCTTGGAGGAAGAATAGATCAGAAAGGGAATGTAATATAGATATAATGCTTGTATGTGTGTGTATGTATATGTATGTATACTCTCAAATATACTTTTTATACTATACATAGTATAATGTACACCACAGGTATATATGCAGTATCTAGTAGAAGAGAATGATTTAGAAGTAAATAATTAAGTAGGAGAATAGTTCTGTAATGTAGAATTATATATTTTAGTGTGAAGGGTATCATAGTCTTTGGAAGACTTCTCTGAGGAAAGTACTTTTTGAAGAATGAGCAGGAATGGAAAGATTGGGTTTGTGAAACAGCAGGGTGCATTATAGAAAACTGGAAAGTGGTTCTGTGTTGGAAGCTAAAATTCAAGAAAGGAAGATACTGACAATGACAATTGGTTTTTCCTATCCTGTAATCAGTGGGGGCATCATTGAGGTTAGGAAATGACAGTGTTGTAGATCATTTTTCCAGTTTAGAGAATGTTTTAGGGTATGGGGTGAGTGACACACCAATTTTCAGGTATTAGAAGTGAGGAGGCCAGTCAGACCTGTGTTTCTCACTGGGGACAATTTTAATTGTAGAGTACTGATTGTGCACTGCTGGCTAATCTCTCTCTTCCTCGATAATAAATGCCAGTAAAACTCTTCCGACAGCATGATAATCCCTCTTTCATTTCTCAATTTCTCCAAGATACATGGTATTTCCTAGTTAAATAGGGTTTGAACTTTGGCTTTGGCAGTGGTGATGGGATGGAGAAGAGAGGGTAGATTTGCTGGAGGTTTAGGAGGCAAAAAAACTTGGATACTGACAGAATCAAGGGGTGTGTGTGTGTGTGTATGTGTTTATATATGTTTTGTATATAGACATATACAGAAGTAGGAACACCTTTGGGTAGTATAGTATTGTGACAAATTTTGTGACAGGTTCAACTTTTGAAAATGAAAAATATTTAGGAGAGTAAATTTTCTATTGATCCCGTTGTGAGGAAGTAGCCTACAATAGTTAAGAATTGAGCTGGACTTGGTGGTTCATGCCTGTAATCCTAGCATTCTGGGAGGCCAAGGTGGGTGAATTGCTTGAGCTCTGGAGCTTGAGACCAGCCTGAGCAAGAGTTAGACCTGTGTCTCCTAAAAATAAAGAAAAAAAAAAAAAAAGAAAGAAAGAAAAAACGAAACAAAACTAGCTGGGTATTGTGGCAGGCGCCTCTAGTCCCTGCTACTCAGGAGGCTGAGGCAAGAGGATTGCTCAAGCCCAAGTGTTTGAGGTTGTTGTGAGCTACAGTGATGCCACAGCACTCTAACCTGGGCCACAGAGTGAGACTGTCTTAAAAAAACAAAGAGAATTGAATACTTTATCAAGGAAAGATATAGAAGAAGTAGAAGGCATATAAAGAAATTTGGTGTGAAAGGAAGCTAGGAATATATTTAGTAGTTACTTCTAATTAAGTTCAGAATTTTACTGTGCTTTGATGTTCTAAAGGATTTAAAAATGAAGAGGACAGATAAGCCTTGCCCTCAGATTGTATTTGGTGAAAGGCAGAGGATTTATACTATCCGAAGAGAAACCAGAGTATGTGTAGATATATTTGAAATGAATCAATTACAATGTGTTCAGTGCTGTAAGACAAGTGCTATGAAGATTTAAAGAAGGCAGAGATCAAGTTCTGTTTTTTAATATCAGAAGCTGAACCCTACACACCCAAGTTGAATCTATTTAATTTTTGTTTCAAGTAGTCTTAATTTTGAAAGCTGTTCCATGAACACTATGTTTGGCTATTTTTGTTCTTAAAGCATTGTTGGCCAGGGTAGCTGCTGCTTTTATCTAAAATGCATTTGTTTATCAAATGTTATTTTGTGTGATAATTGGACCTATTAAAGCAAACATTTTGAAAGTTTATAAGCAGATAAATATTCATAGTTAAATGTTATTTCTTGCAAGTAAAGGCTAAATTAGTACATTTAAATTCGTATTTAATCATATCCTGAAGATTAAAAGTGAACATTGTTAATGAGTCATGAATAACTTTAATTTTTTCCTCTATATGATAATTATAGCTGAGATATTTACATATTATATTTTATATCTATTTTATTTATTTATTTTTTTAAACAATCTGACTTGGTCATTGATAGGGTGCCATGGCGTCATGGCTCTCAGCAACTTCAAACTCGTGGGCTCAAGTGATTCTCTTGCCTTAGCCTCCTGAGTAACTTGGATTATAGGTGCCTGCTACAATGCTTAGCTAGTTTTTTCTTTTTCTTTTTTTTTTTTAAGACAGGATCTCACTCTGGCTCAGGCTAGTCTTGAACTCCTGAGCTCCAGCAATCCACCCACCTTGCCTTCCAGAGTCCTAGGAGTACAGGTGTGAGCCACTGCGCCTCACCTATCTATTTTAAAAGTAGGACAGCTCATTTCTTGATATTTTCTATTATTTCTCGGAATTGGATTATATTTTGTATTCATAGAATTTGCCAGTGATAAATAGTATTTCTTATATAGATTGTAGGTAAAACTCTTAACCAGGGGTCCTCAAACTTTTTAAACAGGGGGCCAGTTCACTGTCCCTCAGACTGTTGGAGGGCTGGAGTATAGTTTAAAAAAAAAAAAAAAAACTACGAACAAATTCCTATGCACATTGCACATATTTTATTTTGAATTAAAAAAAAACAAAATGGGAACAAATACAATATTTAAAATGAGGAACAACTAAAGTTAAATCAACAAACTTACCAGTATTTCAATGGGAACTATGGGCCTGCTTTTAGCTAATGAGATGGTCAATGTCTGATTCCATATTTGTCACTGCTAGTGGTAACAAGTGATGCAGGTATGCATCACTTAGTCCCGAGACTGAGAGAACGAGTCGAGAGACAGAAAGGAGAGGAATCGGGAGAGTGCCGCGCACATTCAACACACATGCACACTGTAGCAGGACAAGCAATGGTGGCAAAAACACCCAGAGGGCCAGATCAGTGTCCTCTGCGGGCCACATGTGGCCCATAGTTTGAGGACCCCTGCTCTTAACGTTTGTTCATTTCTTTTTCAATTTGTGTGCTGGAACGGTTGTGTATTAGACTATTTTATAGTAAGCTTGTGATTTTGAAATATATAAAGTTGACACTTAACATTGCTTTAACTATATTAAGAGTAATACTGAATAATGGAGTTCCTTGGTTGTATCTGATTTGGAGGTTTCTTCAGTCTGTTTTCAGTTTTGTCTGTTAGTATTAGCTAACTCAGTAGAACTACAGAGAGAGAAGAATGAGAAGAGAGATTTTATATGAGCAAACTGAGATCCTACCCAATCACAGACCACATCTCTGCCCTGCTCCCTTCCTGTTAGTGTGAACACAGCATTCTGGGGTAGATAGTAATAAAGGTAGTTTGTCTTGCAGGTTTATATATGATTTGTTTAAACAATTTTTTTTTTTTTTTTTTTTTTTGAGATAGTCTCAAGCTGTTGCCCTGGGTAGAGTGCTGTGGCGTTACAGCTCACAGCAACCTCAGACTCTTGGGCTTAAGCCATTTTTCTCAGACTCTTGGGCTTAAGCCATTTCTCTTGCCTCAGCCTCCCAAATAGCTGGGATTACAGGTGCCCACCACAACGCCTATTTTTTTGTTTAGTTGTCATTGTTGTTTTAGCAGGCCCGGGCCGGGCTCGAACCTGTCAGCCCCTGTGTACGTGGCCAGCACCCTATCCACTGAGCTATCAGGTTTAAGCAAGTCTTACTTAAAGAAAAATTTTAAATTTAATTTTAAAGAGATGAATAATACCTGTATTGTAACTCTGAAGGTTTATAAGTAGTAAGAAAACCAAAAGTTCCTTGAGGCTTTAAAATAGTTCTTTTGAGATAACTAGAGCACTCAAGAGTAAATTATACCCTAAGGGTGTTTGACTGACTTTCTGGTATTATTTTTATGTCATCCTAGCTAGTATCCCACTTATCAGATAGATTATAGTGGTCTCAGTTGCTCTCCTGAGAGATTTTTAGCAACTTCTCCAAACTATCTGTTGCTACTTTACTTTGTTAGATCTTTCATTGTTATTATGCACATTTGTCATTAACAATACATTAAAACCAGGGAGTAAATTAATGTTTTAAAAAATTTTTATTTCAGACTTAATTCAGTGCACAAACGAGATGAATGTGAACATCCCACAGTTGGCAGACAGTTTATTTGAAAGAACTACTAATAGTAGTTGGGTGGTGGTCTTCAAATCTCTCATTACAACTCATCATTTGATGGTGTATGGAAATGAGGTAAGCAGAATTTTTAGTTAACAAGTATACTAGTATGATAACTGATTATTCACCTTTCTTCTGTCACTGAAATCCCAGGAACTGAATAAGGCAGGTAACAAGGGCCTAGCCAAAAGTATAATTGTAAACTCTACAACTTGAGGAAAGATGGCCTAAAAGCCAGAAAGCAGAAAATGGGTCAGAGCACAGAGGACTTCAATAATGGGTTCTAAAAGAAAAGACTAATACCTGTTAGCAACATTACTCTTTGTAGGCCTTATTTATAGATTATATATTTATCAATATCCATTTGCTTTTTAAATTAGAGTCTAATCATATTTGTCTGCTCTCATATAGTGGTGAAAGCACTTTGCTTAGTTCAAGAGTATGATATTGAGGACTAGGATGACATTTTGCTGAGAGGGTCTGATTGAAGCATGCCTTCTTCAGCAGAGAGGTGTATCTGAAGCCTTTGTTGTCAAAAAGGGTAATAAATAAGACAAGTAAGCTTTGCAATTTTTTATTTAGAGAGAATCATTTTGTATTCTGTGATAGTATAGCAGTTAATATTTTGGTTCTTAACCTTGAATGGTTTCCTCTACTCAGTACTTACTTGTAAAATTGTGCTAAAAGCAGCTTTCTAAGAATTTAGAATGGAACTAGATAAACATAACATTGGTATGTGCCTTAGAAAAATGCAGCCTAGGAAAATAACCCTCATAGAGAAAAGAAGGGACTTTAGTTCTTGGTTCAGTCTTCTGAGCATGGTGACTTTCTGACAGTCACTGCTTCAATCATTATTTGTGCTTTTCAGGTAAGAGAGTCTACTCTGCTTTGAAACTACTAATACAACATCATTAAAGTTCAAAATTGAAGCAGGAATTATTCCCCATGTTGGAAATTTAGTTTTCTATTATTCAGTGTCAACATAGCCATGTTGATTGATTTTATTTGTATTTTTAATTTTTAAAAATGATTAATAGAAGTGTTACCTAAAATGTGATTATTGAATCCCAGACACAACATTTTTAAAGACGTATGTTTAACTCAGTTGCTTTCTAATTCATTATAACAAATTTACAGAACTAATAGAGATGTTTGGATATACTACCTTAAAATGTAACTTGAAATACAGTAGAATCTCCATAGTTGACACCTCCAAGTTGACCTAATATTCATAGGCCAGACATGTACTGTCTGTATGTATGAGCACAGTAGGCCTTACGTTGACCATCTCTGTGTGTTGACCAGGGTGCAGACCCTCTGTATGCAGGCCCTTGGGTGGTCAGCTTACAGAGATTCTACTGTAGTACTTTGATTTTAATTAGGATAATTGTTTCTACTTTTATTAGAAATGTGTTTACTTCAGATCATGGTTATTTATTCTGAAGAATTTAAGACTTGTATATATTTTTTGTGTGTGTGCATGTAGTTTATTTTTTAAAAAGAAAAGCCACAAGTAAAACCAACTATAATGCCAAATAAAGAGGCAAAGTATCAGTGATGACTTTCAGTGTCTATAAATACAAGGTGATAGTACTAGAAGCAAGATGTAGATAAAAGCAAAACAGGAGGAGACTGTTGAGGAGACAGATAGCATTTTAGTGTGGTTTTTAGATAAACTCATTTATTTACTTATTTTTAAATCCTTAAAAAAAATTTTTTTGAAAAGATAGGGTGTTACTCTGTTGCCCAGACTGGAGTGCAGTAGTTGGCATGCAGTAGTGTAATCCTAGCTCACCGTAACTCCTGGGCTTAAGCAGTCTTCTTGTATCAGCCTCCCAAGTAGCTAGGATATAGGTGCATGTCACCAGGCTTGTTTAACTTGTGGCCTCTCAAAAGTGCTGAGATTATAAGTTCTAAGCCATTGTGCCAGCCTCATAAACTCATATTTAGTTTCCCTTAAGTGACTAAGGGAAATCCCATATTTGGCTCATTTTTTTATGCTACTCTGTGCAGCTCTCAGGTTTTTCCCCTTGGCTAATGTCGTTGGTCTCTTAAGGATGTACATAGGATTTCACTATGGTGTGGTGATACGAGTGCCTTAAAGCAGTGATTTTCAAACTGGGTGGGAAAAGGGGGAGGATTTCTTTTTCTGGAGGACATTTGTCATCACTGGAGGGGATACTACTGATACTTGGTAGGTAAAGGTCAGTGGTGCTTCTAGAAACATCTTATAATGCACAGGATAGTCCCCAACAATAAATAATTATCTGCTTCAAATATCACTAGTTCTCAGGTTGAGAACCTAGCCACAGAAAAATCTCAAAAGATTAAGGCTCAGTGGGTATTGTGTCTTAGGTCCTTGACATCAGGCATCTAGGAGATCCTTTACCATTACCATTGCCCAGTTCCTGACTGACTTGAGCAAGTTATTTATGTGAGCTTTAGTTTCCTTATCAATAATATGATGATAACTTTAATGGGTAAATAGAATTGACCAAGGCTCCTACTACACCATGACAAGTAGTAGGTGATCAATGAATGAAAATGTAGAGTTAAAAGTTGTAGATGATATTCAAAAAAGAAAAGTATAGAACCAAGCATGGATTTAGTACTAAGTATTTGGGGGAAAAAATCTAAACCATAATCTTTAAACATTTTGTTGTGAAAAATTTCAAACATACACAGTAGTAGAGAGAATAGTATAGGAAATGCCTATGTACCTATCATCCATCTTCAACATTTATTAGCCTTTTGCCAATCTTTAAATGAGAGTTTTTGGGTGATGCATTCCCAGTTACCTCTCATGACCCCATATGATAACCATATGAAATCTTCTTACTTGCCATAGTGGAGGCATGGTGTTTAATATCCATGGTGCTTTGAATATCATTAGGATGCTACTGGGAACAAAATCAAAACTTGATGAAAGCCGTATGGCTTTGCAGCTAAATACCGGATGAATGTTAGAAAGGAGAAATAAAATGAAAAGGAAAAGTTAAATTTTTTATCTCTAAGGTCATGGATGAAATGATCTGATAATTACATTTATTTCTACTACCAATAGAATACTAAACAATAGAGGTTAAGAAGAAAAGTCATATTAAAGCCTATAAAATTGATACTCTTAATATTGTCTTATATTTTAATACCTTCTTGGAACAGTTCATTTTAGGATAATGAGCCTTCAGATTTACAAACTGGTAAAATTTATAAACAGGTTTTCAAAATCCTGGTTTGTCAATTTGGGGTGATCTCAGGTGAACAAGATTGAGTTGGGATGATGGTGTTCATCCTACATGATAGTAAGCCTCTTCATGCATTAAAAAAAAGGGGGGGGATCCTAAGAAGTGAACTTACAAGGTATTTGTTTACCTGTTTTAGAGTTTATAAGTAAAAGGAAGTTAAGGTAATGTATTATAGTAAGCATTTTGACAGTTTTGAGAAGCTCAACTTTTCCTCATGTGTCAAACTAATAATACATCCTGAAAAACTCACATAACTGCATAGAGACCAAAAATAAAGTTGTCAATGCAACAGTGTTATAAATAGTGAAAATTAGGAAGAACTTAACTATCCATAAATAAATAAATTAATAATGATATCTTAAGTCCATTGGAATACTAAACATCTTTTAAAATGAATGAACTAGACTAAGATAGATTAAATGTATCATTCTTGGGGAAAAGTTGACGTAAAAGGCAACACTTATACACTGATATTTTTGTAAATTTAAACTAGAAAACCAAATTATGTATAGTTTATAGATAATTTATATATCTAGTTAATTGTGAAAACATGTGGAAATGGTATATACCTGCTTCAAAAAAGTAGTCACCTCTGAAAAGGGAGGTAGGGGAATAAGATTGAAGATGCATGTCTTTAGTGGAGTCTGTAATGTTTTGATTCTATAACAATATCTGAAGTAAATACGTTAGTATGTTAATCTGGGCAAGGGGATCTCTGTAATACTATTCTCTGTGTGATTAGAAGTATTTTGTTTAAAAAAAGTCATACAAATTTGTGACATTTGGGTAACTGTTCAAAATATAGATGCCTCTTCTTGCAAGCTAATTAAAAAAAACAAAAATATATACTGATACTTGAATATGGTTAGCTGTAGTCCTAATATGCTATGGTAAAATTACTGGTTCCACTTAAAAGTGCCCCTCCCTTTTGAAATTTTGACTTACGCTGCCTGTGGGTGTTAGGTTTAATAAGTTCTCATATGCTAGCGAAAAATTATTATGTATTTAGATTTGGTAACTAGCAATGGGAGAAGTGAGGTTGAGAAATTTAAACTAGATAAGCTTAATGGAATGTGTTAACCATAACTTTTCCCCCCTGGTTTTCGAATTAGTTTGTGAGACAGCAGTAACTTAATGTGTTGTAATTATTTTTTTTTGTTTTTTATTTCAGCGTTTTATTCAGTATCTGGCTTCAAGAAACACATTGTTTAACTTAAGCAATTTTTTGGATAAGAGTGGATTGCAAGGTAAAGATAACTTATTCATTATAGAAAATCAAAAGAGTGACCCCACTTGGTGCTTACTACAAAATTGAACATTTTCTTTTAAACTTCATATTTTAGTGAAGGTTATAGAAAAGAAAAAAACTGTCTTAAAGATTATGATTATGATTTAACTATCTGACGCTCAAAGCTCTTTGATAGCCAATACAGGTACCGTATATACTCAAGTATAAGCCGAGTTTTTTTGGCACAAAATTTGTGCCGAGTTTGGGTTTTTCGGCACAAATTTTGTGCCAAAAAAACTTGGCTTGTACTTGAGTATATACGGTAGTTATTTGAGAGCGTGAACTCTGGAACTAAACTGCCTGGATTTGAATCCCATCTTCACTGCTTATCATTGTTTGAACTTAGAGAATTTACTTTACCTCTTTCATTTGTAAAATTGAATAATGATTGTACCTACCCAATAAGGTTGTCATGAAACCAAACTTAGTTAATTACTATAAAGCACTTAGAATAGTGCCTAACACACAGGAAATGCTATGTAAGTATCTACTTCATTGTTATTTTATGCTTCCTTTCAAGAAATGAAGTTGTAATATTATATGTTTTAGTAGCTAAGTTGTTATAATTTATCTGAATTTCTCATTAATACCTACCATGTGTTATTTTAATTCAGTAACTTGAAATTGCCATAATCTGGTTTTAGTCATCTGTGTATATCTATATTAATGGGATCTGTTGAACTTAATTCCAAAACTAGGCTGTTAGCATTATAGAAGAGTAATTTCAGGAAGAACCTCATAAAGGATATACCAAATGACCTGGGAATATTCAACAGTGAGTCTCATTCTGGGAAATAAATATCTATAGACAAGGTGAAATTTGCTAGGCTCTGAAAAATGAATGAGAAGATGAATGGGTACAGGCCCACAGACATGGGTGTGAACACTGGAGTATTTAAGATTCATAGAGCAAATGAGTGTGAATAGAATGTATGAATGGAACATGTAGTAACAGCCATCAAGAAGCTGTTTAGAGCCAAAAAAATCAGACATAGAAGATTTTGGTAGAATTGAGATTTTTATAATACAGTAGGAAATTCTCAAAGTTTTTCTGAGTAGAGGGAAAAGATGAGAAAAGTGTAAGAGCATCATAGCTCAGTTAAGTTCGATCCAGGTGAACCAAGTCTTGAATTGTTGAGGCAACTTTAGTTGTCATTCTGGTCATCTGGTTGAGAGTTAATGAGGGACTGAACTGTGGTTCTCATGGAGGTAAAAATCAGTGAAATTCAATAAATGGCTGTGTTTGGGTTAGGAGCGGTCCAGTTCAATCTTTATCTCATATTGGCAGGTGAAAGTATTATCTAGAATGAATTTAATACCCTTCTTCCAGACATATGGAAGGTCAATAATCTACACATAAGACCCAGGGTTGACAAGAGTTAAAGTGGATCGCTTTAACCCAGGAGTTTGCAGTTGCTGTGCGCTAGTCTGATGCTGCTATACTCTAAACCAGGTGACAAAATGAGACTTTGTCTCCACCTCCCTTCACTCCCCCCAAAAAAGATAAAAATGGAGCTTTCTGCTTTCAGAGGCTTGGAAGAAACTGCCTACTCATCTTTTTATTTGCACTTCCCTCCTCCTTACTCAATTAATTTGAACTTTAAAGGTCTGTGAAAAACAATATGCAAAACACTGCTTTAGAGCAGAGTTTTTCCATATGTTGAAGTGTGTGTGTGTTTTTTTTAATCATATTAACTAAAAAATTCTCATTTTCTTAAGGTGGAAATTTAGCAATTATATAGTAATATGGTTTTAAGAATTTCATTCCTTTTATGTAGAGGACAGTTTGTAGGCCTTTTTTCTTTTTACAGCTCATATTCTAAAGAGATTATAAAGATAAGACTAAACAACAATTGAAAGCATGTAATTCAATGGTATTTTTGAAAAATAAGTTTTATTTCTGATGTATTTTGGATGGAGTGTGGCACATTGACGGTATACTGGATATAGTTGACTATATTATAGTTGACTATAATAGTGGATGTGTGTACATATAAGTAAACTTCTAGTGAGTGGCATAGACATTGTGTATAACTAATAGATGTACTTGGAGTAAGAATAATATGGGACCACAAAGGGGACGTGGAAAGTTTCAAAGAGGTTAAGCCTTTAAGGATGAGAGAGGTAGTTCCCCTATCAGAAAGGGTGGAGTGGAGTAGATTAGGGGGAATAATATAAACCAAAGAGCTGAGGAATTAAAGTATGTAATACCTGATGAAGTGTACTGGAAGGTATGAGGCTATATGAAAGCAGTAAGTATTTTCTATTTTATTCACTGGTTTTTCTCCAGTGATTACTTAGTTAGACCCTCAATAATAATGAACTGGTGATAATGTTAAAATCAGTTATTTCATTCATAGTTTTTGGTTACTTTGTATTATTTTATAGTAGCAGAGATCATTAAGTAAAGTTGAATTTGTTAGATGAAAATGAGTATAAATGAAGTGGACCCTTTTTCCAATGAGGAGCAAAACTTTATAGGCTTCCTTGAGCCAAGGGGTAGCTATTAACATAATTCAGGGTTTGGGGTGTTTTTCAAAACTAAAATTGATTGTGTCTTAGATTGTTGAGGTTTTAAAAATCTTATGATTGTAGTAAAACGCAATCTTAGAATGATTTTTGTACTCACTTAGAAAGCTATATTGAAAACATATAATTGTTTTTTTTGTTATGCCTTAAAACTTGCATATTGCATTTCCCCTTTTATAGTAGGCAGTAATTTTCTGTACTTTTTATAAGGTTGATAACATATAAGTTATGGTTGTTCTAAATAATATACAGATATAGGTTTTATTAGTATAAAAATTACATAGAGATGTTTGATGATAGGAATGGGAGTGTAGTTCCTTAGGATGTTAAATTTGAGTTGTGACATTAAATTGTGTAAGAAAACATTTTCCAGTTCCTAATGAATAAAGGACAGGAATGTTGAGCAGAAGTAAAAAAGATTTCTTATTTTAATGAAATTCTAAGGGAAAAGTTTTTTGTTTTTTTGAGACAGAATCTCATTTTGTCACCCGTGGTAGAGTGCTGTGGCACACAGGTCACACCAGCCTCCCAACTCTTGGGCTTAAGCAATTCTCTTGTGACTATAGGTGCCCACCACAACACCTGGCTTTTTTTTTTTTTGCTTGTAGTATTTGTAAGGCAGGCCCAGGCTGGATTCAAACCCACCAGCTCTGGTGTATGTGGCTGGTGCCCTAGCAGGCCCTGAGCCAGGGAAAAGATTTTTTAAAGCCACATGACATGCCCTACTTAAAAATTATGGTCTTAGAATTTAATGTGGTAATATTTATTATCCATTAGTTAATTTATTTTATCACTAAATTGAGTTGGAATATCAAGACATAGTCGATGGATAAAATAAGTTGTTTTTCTAGACAAATTGGTATAGTCATCATTTATGGAAATTTTTCTTTCCTTTTTTTTTTTTTTTACAGGATATGACATGTCTACATTTATTAGGCGATATAGTAGATATTTAAATGAAAAAGCAGTTTCATACAGACAAGTTGCATTTGATTTCACAAAAGTGAAGAGAGGGTGAGTTAAACTTTCTTTTCTGATATCAAATTAATTTAAATATTTAATATAGAACAGGAATTACTAGATTACGAATTATGAAATTTTATCTAGTTTTAAAAGAACTTCATATTTTTTTCTTTTTTATTTGTATAAATTTATGGGATATAAATATAATTTTATTACATGGATTTATTGGGCAGAGGTGAAGTCTGGGCTTTTAGTGTGTCTGTGACCTGAATAATATACTTTGGACCAGGCATGGTGGCTCATGCCTATAATCCTAACACTCTGGGAGGCCAAGGTGGATGGATTGCTTGAATTCAGGAGTTCAAGAACAGCCTAAGCAAGAACAAACCCCATCTCTACTAAAAATAGTAAGTGTCCTGTCGTCCTGGGGTCTGCGTAGGTGCCTGTAGTCCCAGCTACTTGGGAGGCTGAGGTGAGAGGATCACCTGAGCCCAAGAGATTGAGGTACTGTGAGCTATGATGATGCCACAGGACTCTAGCCAGGGCAATAGAGTGAGAGTCTGTCTGGGAAAAAAAAAAAAAGTACTTTGTACTCTTTAAGTATTTTCTCATCACCTACTTACCACCTTTCCCCTACTTTTTCTAGTCTTCAGTCATTCCACACACTGTCCATGTGTTCACATTATTTTCGTTCTACTTAGTGAACATGTGACTTTCTGCTTTTGAGTTATTTCACTTAGCATAACGGCCTCAATGCTGGGCATGGAGGTTCATATTTATAATCCTGGCACTTTGGGAGGTTGCAGTAGGAGGGTCACTTGAGGTCATGAGTAAAAGACCAGCTTAAACAACATAACAAGATCCTGGCCTCTACCAAAAATGAAAAAACAAAAATTAGCTGGGTATGGTGACATGTGCATGTATTCCCAGCTACTCAAGAGGCTGAGGCAGCAGGATCATGGGAACCCAGAAATTCAAGTTTACAGTGAGTTATGATCATGCCACTATCCTCCTGCCCAGGCAGCAGAGACCGACCCTGTATCTAGGTGGGAAAAATGGCCTCCAGTTCCATCCATGTTGGTGCAAAAGACATGATTTCATGCTTTTTATGGCTATATAGTAGTCCATTGTGTATTTATACCATGTTTTCTTTATCTTGTCATCGGTTGATGGACACATATCTTTTGCTTTTGTGATAGTACAAAACTTAAACATAAACTTAAAAGTGCAGGTATCTTTTGGATTTAATGATTTGTTTTCCTTGGGGTAGTTTATTGCTGGTAGTTTATTTCCTTGGGGTAGTTTATTGCTGGTAGTTTTTAAAAATAAAAAGGTTTTATTTTTTATTTTATTTTATTTTTTGAGACAGAGTCTCACTACGTCACTCTTGATAGAGTGCTGTGACATCACAGCTTACATCAACCTCCATCTCTTGGGCTTAAGCAATTCTCTTACCTCACCCTACCAATTAGCTGGGAGTACAGGTGCCTGCCACAAAGCTTGGCTATTTTTGTTGTTGTTGTTGTTGTTGTTGTTGTTGTTGTTGGCTATTTTTGTTGTTGTTGTTGTTGTTGTTGTTGTTGTTGTTGTTGTAGTTGTCATTGTTGTTTGGCAGGCCTGGGCTGGGTTCAAACCTGCCAGCCCCGTTGTATATGGCCAGCACCCTAGCCACTGAGCTACAAGCACTGATCTGGTAGTTCTATTTTTAATTCATTGAGAAATCTCCGTAGTATTTTCCATAGAGATTGTACTAATTTACATTCCCACCAATAGTGTTCTCTGCATCCTCTTTAACTTGTTATTTTTTGACTTTTTTTTTTTTTTTTTGTAGAGACAGAGTCTCACTTTATCGCCCTCCATAGAGTGCCATGGTGTCACATAGCTCACAGAAACCTTGGCTCCTGGGCTTAGGCAATTCTCCTGCCTCAGCCTCCCCAGTAGCTGGGACTACAGGCACCTGCAACAATGCCTGGCTATTTTTTGTTGCAGTTTGGCCGGGGCCGAGTTGGATCCCATCACCCTCGGCATATGGGACCGGCTCACTACCCACTGAGCCACAGGCGCCACCTATTTTTTTACTTTTTAATAATAGTCATTCTGACTGGTGTAAGATAATGTCTTACTGTGATCTTAATTTGCATTTTTCTAGTGATTAATGGTATTGGACACCTTTTCATATGAGCATTTACATGTCCTCTGAGAAATGTCTGTTCAAAGTCTTTTGCCCACTTTTTAATTGGGTTATTTGTTGTTGATGTTGAGTTGAGTTCCTTGCAAATTCTGTATATTAGTCCCCTGTCAGTTGTATAATTTGTAAATATTTTCTCCCAGTCTGCATGCTGTTTACTCTGTTAATTATTTATTTCTTTTTTGTGTGCAGAAGCTTTTTATAATTAAATACCAATTGTTTATTTTTGTTTTTGTTGCTTATGTTTTTGAGGTCTCAGTCATGAGTTCCTTGGCTAAACCAATGTCCAGAAGAGTTTTCCCTAGGTTTTCTTCTAGTATTTTTATAGTTTTAGGTCTTACAGAGATTGAAATCTTTAATCCATCTTGAGTTGATTTTGTGTATGGTGAGAGATAGGGGTCTAATTTTATTCTTCTGCATTCATTCTTTCTCTGTTCTGGACATTTCATATAAATGGAATCATGCTATGTGGCCTTTTGTGTTTGTGGCTTCTTTCACTTAGCATAATGTTTTCAAGTTACAGCAGCCCATGTTTTATCATACATCAGTACTTTATCCCCTTTTTATGGCTGAATAATGTTTTATTGTATGGCTATGTATCATGTTTTATTTATCTATTCTTTAGGTGATGGACATTTGAGTGGTTTCTGCTTTTTGGCTATAGAAATAATAGTGCTATGAATATTAATGTATAAGATTTTGTGTGGATTATATTTTCAGTTCTCTTGGGTTTATACCTAGAAGTGGAATTGCTGGCTTATATAACTCTTTTATGTTTAGTATTTTGGGAAACTGTCAAACTTGTTTTTCAAAGTAGTTGAACCATTTTATATTTCCACCAGCAATGTATGAGGCCTCCAGTTTTTCCCTGTTCTTGCCACTTTTCTTTAATGGAAGCTATTGTAGTGGGTGTGAAAGTGGGTGTGAAGTAGTGTGGGGGGGAGGGGTTTTGTTTGCATTTCCCTAATGGCTAATGATACTGATAATCTGTAGATCTTTTTTGGAAAAAGTCTCTTCAGATTCTTTGCCCATTTTTAAATTGGGTTACTTATCTTTTTATTGTTGAGATTGTTTTTTTAAATACATTCCCGACACCAGTCCCTTACTCATCACATACATGATTTGCAAATATTTTCTCTCCGCCTGTGGCTTATCTTTTTAGTTTCATCATGATATTCTTTGAAGAACAAAAGTTTTTAATTTTTATGAAATCCAGTCTATTTTTTTCCCTTTGATTTGCTTGTACTTTTGGCAGCATGTCTAAAAAAACATTGTTTAGTCCAAGGTCACAAAGATTTGCTCCTTGGTTTTATCCTAAGAATTTTGTAGTTTTAGCCCTTACATTTAGATTTTTTTAATCTACCGTTTATACTCGAGTATAAGCCAAGTTTTTTCGGCACAAAATTTGTGCCGAGTTCGGGTTTTTCTGCACGAATTTTGTGCTGAAAAAACTCGGCTTATACTTGAGTATATACCGTATTCTGAGTTAATTTTGTGAGTAGTATGAGATACGGGTCCAAATTCATTCTTTTGTATGTGAATGTCCAGTTGTCCTAAAACCATTTTATGTAAAAAGACTGTTCTTTCCTCATTGGATGGTCTCAACACCATTGTAGAAAATGAATTGTTCATAAATGAAAGGGTTTATTCCTGGACTCTCAGTTCTGTTCTATCAATCTACACGTGTGTCTTCACTTTAGTACCATGCTGTCTGGATTACTGTTGCTTTATATTGAGTTGTGAAATCAGGAAGTATGAGTCCTCCAACTTTGTTCTTTTTCAAAATTGGGTTGGCTATTCTGGGTCCTTTGCATTCCCTTATGAATTTTAGGTTCTACTTGTCAGTTTCTACAGAAGAGGTAGCTGGGATATTATGGTATTGCATCAAAACTATACATCAATTTGGGGAGTATTGTAGTCTTCTTAACACTTTAATTTTCTAGATCATAAACATAGGATGTCTTTTGTTTATTTGTATCTTCTTTCTTTTCTTTCAGTGTTGTTTTGTATTGAAGTTTTCTTTTAATGTTGAATGCAGAAGATTCACCCTAAATAACGATCATCTTAGCACATGAGCTAGTCGTGTGACTGGTACAGTTAGTGCTTCTGTACCCGATAATGGCTGATACACAAATTTTTTTCCTAAGATGGGGCTTTAAGAGAAAGACGGTGACAATAATGACCCTTGTAGCTGTGAAGCCCTGCTCTGAGGGGAGTCTGGCATCTGCAGAAATATTCTGGTGAATGCCTTTCTGAGCTGCACTGCTGTTCCAAGATCCCAAAGATCTAAGTAATTGATATGTTCCTTTGAATTGTTCTCTTGAAATTTTAAATTATTAGACTGAAGTGGAAAATACAATTAAAATGTAGAAGTAATCTCTCACTTATATAAAACAATTTAAAGCTGCACTTAAATGTTCTATGCTACCATTTCAAATTAATCAGGGCTGATTACTTTGGAACTTGCCAAAACTAAATTCTATAAATTCTGTTTTATATATTTAGGTATTTTGTAGACGATTGTGGTAGAGAGGCCTACATGAGAAGTCTTAGTCTTTAACATCATTTCCTGGCTAATAAACCATTTTCCAGTTGGGCTTATATATATTTTGCTGTAAAGTGTTTTCAGTGAATCTCAGCTTTAAGGTATTTGCAGAGTTCAGAATAATAGATTTTAAAAAGTAGTAGCTTTTTTTTCCTAATATGAAGGGCCAGTTTTAGGATTGAGGATAGTTGATGAATTTTTATAACTAATAGAGTAAACTTTTTAATTAGGTAAGAATAGCCTTTGATTAGATACACAAAAATTAGTATTGATTTTGGTGAATTAAGGAGGAGCCATAGTTAAGTGTGAACACAGAAGAAGCACAAAAGTGATGTTATACAGGTGTCTAAAAAGTCATCATGTACAGGGAAACTGGGAAATTATACTGAGTATGCCTTTATTATAATATATTCATTACAACATTTTACAAAATATTTGCAAAATATTCTCTATGTGTTGGCCACTTGGGCAACAAAAGAATATCCCACCTCTACAAAAAATTAAAAAGGTTGCTCAGAAGGCTGAAGCAAGAGGATTGCTTGAGCCCAAGAGTTTAAGGCTATAGTGAGGTATGATTGTGGCCACTGCATTCCAGCCTGGGTGACAGAGACCCTGTATCTTTAAAAAAAAAAAAAAAAAGTTCTTGTTTAATAGCCAGAGTAGGCAAGTTAGAATGACTTGCTAAAATAGATCTTTATTTTGTAATGCAGTAGTTTTAGTTTTATGCTGTTTGAGTCATGAATACAATACTTTAAATAAGGTAGTGCTCTAAGGCTTGAGTGGAACTCCTGACTGCAGTGTTTCCTTGTTGAGTGATTTGAGGCAAAGGCTTTTTTTTTAATTTGTAATTTTAAAAAATTGGTAAACAGCTCTTTACACATTAATGGTTGCGAAGATCAGCTGATTTCCTCATGTGAAAAGTACAGTTTTCCTGACTGTAAAACTTTTTTTTTTTTGTTTAATGTCTCATGCTTTACATCTTACTTTTTTTTAGTTTTAAATGAGTACCTTAATATTAGATAGTGTTGCCTGATTTTGTTTTTTCTATATGATTTCTCCTTGAGGTTTCAGGTTCAACGATGACTTAAAAATATGTGACACTTTCATAGCAGCTTTGTTTTCTGTTTAAGTAGAGAACCAGATGGAAGTTGGAAACAGCAATCTAATAGCAAATTCTTTTTTTTTTTTTATAACAGGGCTGATGGAGTTATGAGAACAATGAACACAGAAAAACTCTTAAAAACTGTACCGATTATTCAAAATCAAATGGATGCACTTCTTGATTTTAACGTAAGTTGTTTATGCTTTCGGAAGTTAAGATGTTAAAAAATCGTCACTCCTTATAGTTTTTATTCTCAAGTTTTGTTTTTTTAATTCTCAAGTTTTATAGACTCTAGATTTCACATGAATATGCTATTTAGCTAAGGATTTTCTGTCAAAACTGTCCCATTACTTTAACCAAATTGTTAGCTTTATCATTTGTGAGATGTTAGAAGTTAGCATTTTCAACTCTATTCTTTTTGGGGGGCATCTATCTTAAGACATTTTATTTTAAAGATTGTAAGTGCAAGTTAATGAATGGAACTGTGACAATTTGATGCTGAAATTTATTTTTTTTTAAATTGTGCTAATTGCTTTAAACTTCTTTACAGCAGGAACTAAGTCTGCTTTGTTCTCTTAATTCAGAGGCAGGGTTTTTGTCAGTCTCATTTAAAGCATAATATTAGCTCATCTTATTTTCTAATTTTTCCCTAGGTTAATAGCAATGAACTTACAAATGGGGTAATAAATGCTGCCTTTATGCTCCTGTTCAAAGATGCCATTAGACTGTTTGCAGCATACAACGAAGGAATTATTAACCTCTTGGGTTAGTACTTCTGTAGCCTGATGACATTTTATTTATTTTGTGTCAGATGAATAAATAATATTGACTGAGTTGTTATTTAAAGCTTCTGAAAAATTCATTGTGTATTTTTTCTATCCATTTTATTAATATTTTGAAACATAAAAACCTCTTAAAAATTTAGGTGGGTTAAGATAGTAAATTTTATGTTATATGTAATTTTATTTATATATGTATTTTTTTATTATTGGGGATTAATTGAGGGTACAAGAAACCAGGTTACACTGATTGCATTTGTTAGGTAAAGTCCCTCTTACAATTAATTGTGCCTTGCCCCTAAAAAGTGTATCACACACTGAGACCCCACCCTCTCCCTCCTTTTCTCTCTCTGCTCTTTCTTTCCCCCACCCCCTCTCCTTCTCTCTCTCTGCCCTCCCCTTCCTCCATCCCCCACCATGTACTAGGTCATTAATTGTCCTCATATCAAATCTGAATACATAGGATTCATGCTCCTCCATTCTTATGATGCTTTACTAAGAATAATATGTTCCACTTCATCCAGGTTAATACAAAGGATGTAAAGTCTCCATCTTTTTTAATGGCTGAATAGTATTTCATGGTATACATATACCACAGCTTGTTAATCCATTCCTGGGTTGGTGAGCATTTAGGCTATTTCCACATTTTGGCAATTGTAAATTAAACTGCGATAAACAGTGTAGTGCAAGTGTCCTTAGGGTAAAAGGAATTTTTTCCTTCTGGGTAGATGCCCAGTAATGGGATTGCAGAATCAAATGGTAGGTCTAGCTTGAGTTCTTTGAGGGTTCTCCATACTTCCTTCCAAAAAGGTTGTATTAGTTTGCAGTCCCACCAGCAGTGTAAAAGTGTTCCTTTCCTCTCCACATCCACACCAGCATCTGCAGTTTTGAGATTTTGTGATGTGGGCCATTTTTACTGGGGTTAGATGGTATCTCTGGGTGGTTTTGATTTGCATTTCATTAATCACTGTGGCCGATGAGCATTTTTTCATATGTTTGCTAGGCATTCGTCTGCCTTCTTTAGAGAAGGTTCTATTCACGTCTCTTGCCCATTTATATATGGGATTGTTGGCTTTTTCATGTGGATAATTTGAGTTCTCTGTAGATCTAGTTATCAAGCTTTTGTCTGATTCAAAATATGCAAATATCCTTTCCCATTGTATAGGTTGTTCATTTGCTTTGGTTGTTGTCTCCTTAGCTGTACAAAAGCTCTTCAGTTTCATTAAGTTCCATTTGTTTATTTTTGTTGTTGTTGTTGCCATTGTTGTTGCCATGGCAGTCTTCTTTATGAAGTCTTTCTCCAGGCTGATATCATCCAGTGTTTTTCTTATGATTTCTTTGAGGATTTTTATCATTTCATCCCGTAAATTTAAGTCCTTTATCCATCTTGGATCAATTTTTGTGAGTGGAGAAAGA
Source organism: Loris lydekkerianus (assembly GCA_963574355.1). Lineage (NCBI taxonomy): Eukaryota > Metazoa > Chordata > Mammalia > Primates > Lorisidae > Loris > Loris lydekkerianus. The sequence continues at coordinate 13,333 of CAUYPK010160604.1, read as the reverse complement.
TGTGGGTCCAATTGTGGATATCCAGTTCTCCCAGCACCATTTATTGAATAGGGATTCATTCCCCCGTGTATGTTCTTGTTTGGTTTATCGAACATTAGGTGGCTATAAGATGTTAGTTTCATTTCCTAGTTTTCTGTTTGATTCCAAATGTCTATGTCTTTATTTTTCTGCCAGTACCATGCAGTTTTGACCATTATGGCCTTGTAGTATAGCCTAAAGTCTATAGGCTATAGACTAGGCTGATGCCCCAGCTCTGTTTCTGTTACTAAGAACTGCCTCATATATATGGGTTTTTTTCTGGTTCCATACAAAACAAAGAATTATATTTTCCAAGTCTTGAAAGTATGATGTTGGTATTTTAATAGGGATGGCATTGAATTGGTAGATTGCTTTGGGAAGTATAGACATTTTAACAATGTTGATTCTTCCCAGCCATGAGCAGGGTATGTTCTTCCATTTGTTAATATCCTCTGCTATTTCCTTTCTTAAGGTTTCATTATTTTCTTTATAGAGGTCCTTCACATCTTGTTTGGTATATTCCTAGGTATTTCATTTTCTTTGAAGCTATGGTGAAGGGACTTGTGTCCCTAATTAGCCTCTGATGTTATGTGTATTTTACTATAACAATAAAAGGAAAAGAGTTAAAACTATTTGTCCTTGAAAATTTTATTTCCTCATAATTTACCCCATAATGAACTTTGTAAAATTGGTATTTTTTTTTAGACATTTATTTTTAACAGTGTCTTTTACTTTCGAAGCATTTTAGGAATTGTAGTGCCTTATTATGTATTCAATATACGTGAAATGGAGTTAATTTTGCCTGCAAATACTCCTGTATTTCAGTAAGATTTTGATGGAGTAGATTGTAACTGGCTACAAGAGCCACCACAGTATCAAGTGTGAGATGTCAGGTCTGTGTGCTCTAGTATGCTCTTTCTCTCCTCATCCTGCCTCCTGCTTTTTTTTGTTTGTTTGTTTTAAATAGTCTGGGGCAAAATGAATTTATTTAGGATGCTTTAATCCATAGAATTAGGAAAATTAGGCTTATTTTTTCCCAAGTGAAAAAATGGGAATTTTCTTTTCTATAAAACTCTGGAAGCCATAGTCTTCCACCCCATGATTAGTATGAATTAACCTTTTTATTCCTATTTTATATGAAATTTAAATACATTTTTGAGTGACATTTGAATATATTATCACTAAGAATATTTTTATTTATTTATTTATTTATTTATTTATTTTGAGACAGAGCCTCAAGCTGTCACCCTGGGTAGAGTGCTGTTGCATCACAGCTCACAGGAAACTCTAACTCCTGGGCTCAAGTGATTCTCCTGTCTCCACCTCCCAAGTAGCTGGGACTACAGGCGCCTGCCATAATGCCTGGCTATTTTTTGGTTGCAGCCATCATTGTTGTTTGGTGGGCCTGGGCTGGATTCAAACCTGCCAGCTCAGGTGTATGTGGCTGGCGCCTTAGCTACTTGAGCCACAGCCGCCAAGCCAATATTTTAAAAGATATGTTAATTGTTTTAAGTGGAGTAACGTATGATACGTGTTTGTACATAAATACATATATAGGGAATTGTGAAGGAAGAAGTATTGTGAGGGCCAGATGCAGTGGCTAATGCGTATAATCCTAGCACTTTGGAGGCCAAGGCCAGTGGATTGCCTGAGCTCACAGGTTCGAAACTAGCCTGAGCCAGAGCAAGACCTCATCTCTAAAAATAGCCGGGTGTTGTGGTGGGCGCCTGTAGTCCCAGGTACTTTGGAGGCTGAGGTAAGAGAATCACTTAACTCCAAGAGTTTGAGGTTGCTGTGATCTGTGACACCATGGCACTGTACCCAGGGTGACAAAGTGAGACTCTGTCTCCAAAAAAAAAGAAGTATTGTAAAACAAATTAAAAATTTGAGTATAAAGTCAAGTATTTTTTCTGTTTTTAATATAATAGCACCTCTTCTAATTTGATACATGAGCTAATTTAAAACTGATATTTTTCTAGTAGGGTATGTGTTTTCTTTGCAAGACTTCTAAAGTCTCTTTGGAGATTTTATAAAATATTTAATCTTTTTTCTTTTTAAGTGTCATATTTTGATGTGAATAAAAGTATTACTTTTTGGCAGAAAAATATTTTGATATGAAAAAGAACCAGTGTAAAGAAGGTCTTGACATCTATAAGAAGTTCCTGACTAGGATGACAAGAATCTCAGAGTTTCTCAAAGTTGCAGAGGTAAAGTGTCTTTATGTGACCACTGTGTCTTTTAACTTGCTTTTTGTTTCTAAATATGGATTTTGAAGAAGACATACATGGTCTGAATGAAAGAAATATCTTAAATAACTATATTTTTAAATATATATAGTTTTAATCATATAAATATATATTGAATTCTTTGCAGTTATATGAATATAATATCAAAATATATCCTATATATTTACTTCAATATAGAATATTGAAAGGTGATCTATTTCTAAATTGTTTACTTCTCTATAAAATTAAGTAGGTGGTGTACAGTGGTAGTGGAGATTTTCATGTTTGGAATTAACCATGTATTGGAGAAGGTTTATTTTGTTAAATGTGGCTGGGAATATTCAAGGTCAGGGCAAGTCTCTTTCTTTGAGTGAGACAAGAGCATATTAATCCAAAATATTTTTGTTCCCCTGCAGAAATGAATTTTGTGTATTACTTGTTTATCATTGATTGTAAAAGCCATGAAAGTAGATTATAGGATAATCTAATCATGCAGATCTGTTTAAAAATAATTTTCTGAAATTGTCATAGAAGGCAGTGTAGTGATGCATTATGGGCATTATATTGCTAATACACAGGGAACTCTTAAAGTTTTTCTGTTTTCCTTTCTCCAGCCTCTACCCAGAGATGTCTTCCTTATGTAATTTGATCTGTTACATCTAAGGAGTTACTCTGGAGCTAGCAAGTTAGTGAGGGCTCTATTAATATAGTGATAAATTGTTACAGATAGAATAGGGTAGAACAGGATGATGAACCTTCTGAAGAAAATAGCTATGTTATTAATCAGCTGTTTCATGAAGCCTACTGAGATGTATTTTGAATTTAAAGGCAGTGTTCATGCTGTGATTCCAGTAAATTCTTTAAATAAGTTTAATTCGTTAAGTTTCCCCTTTGGCCTTACATTCTTTGCATTTGATAGTACTAGTTACTGACTTTAAGGTTTAAGGCCTGCTGTTCTAACTAACTCTATATTGGGATAGACAGACTGTTCCATATGATCTAAGAAATGTAAAAGGACTCCTCATCCTAAAGTATTCTGTAAGGAGATTGTCTTTGGGTTTGCAGTTTCCTTAGAAGACCTTAATATTTGGGAGAAAGGCAAGAGTAACCTGTTATAATGTGTTTGAAGGGCACAAATGTATCAGGTAGTGATTAGCTATTAGTTGTTAACATCAGGGTGTGAATTAATTTATCAAATTTTCTATTGACATCATTCTGGAATTGGTCCCTGAGAGCTTGACAAAAGGAAGAGGGAATGATTAGAAAATGAAACATAGCCACGGGAGAAAACATTTGTGAAATTTGGGTACTTGAATAGACAGGAATAGTTTCTTTCTATTTTGTTAGAAAGTGCCTATGGCCAGAGCATCATGAAAATATATTGAGATTGCTTTGTGGAGATAGTTACATCTTTGTTAGATATCACTTGACATTTGCATAAAACCTGGCCTACCTGACAGACCATAGGTTTTCAAAAGTATTGTATATGATAATTATCAAGGAAAGCATATTATGTGGAGAAAGACAAAGTTAGTGTCTTCAGTTATGTTTCTTTATATGCCTCAAAGAACTTGTTCATGGTTAGCCTTTCTCATTCTTTCCATAGTGTTTTTATCATATGACACATAGCAGAGATGGATTTTTTGGTTTGTGATAGGTATTCAAAAGATATGAGGATGGAGACTTTTGTAATAGGCTTCTTGGATTTCGTACTCTAGTTTTCTGACTATTACAACTTCTAGAGCCATCAAGTAATATCTGAGCCATTGGAAATAGTGAATATCTTGAGAGATTAAGTATTTTTCTGATTTTTAAATCTATTTAAAATTTAGCAGTACTAGCCATAAATGTCATTTTTTCAAGTTTTGTTTGCAAAACATCTTTATTATAGTTTTATCTGCTGAATATAATGTTATTTCTTCTTACAGCAAGTTGGAATTGACAGAGGTGATATACCAGACCTATCGCAGGTAAATAGAGCATTGATATATCAATTCACTATGTGTTGGATACTGCTGGATATGAAGAATACTAAGATGACCCTGCTGTCAAGAAGCTCAGTGTAGTTTTTCCCGACAGATTTTAACATTTTGATATATTGCTGCAGATTTTTCTAACAATATGACCACATAAAATGATCTGCTTACCTCTTATTTTGGTGGCTGTAACTCACTATTGTATCATTCCTTTATTCCCTTAATTTCTTTTTCACAGCATCATCATTAAAAAAAGGAAAGGGCAAAAAATTTTGGGTAACTGAACTTAGATAATAGTATTTTAAAAAACAAAATTTTCACTGTATTACTGGAAGAGAATTATATCATGCAGGATCTAGTTTTCCTGTTTTAAACTTTCCACTTTGAATCAGATATAAATGTAAATAGGAATATACCTCAAAATATAATAATGGGTTACGAGAGCAGGTTTTGGTGTGAGATGTCAAAGTTTGAATCCTAGCTATGCCATTAGCTGGCCCCTGTGACTTTGGGGAAGTTACTTGCTCAACTTCAGTTTCGTTACCTATAAAGTAGAACTATTATAGTACCTATCTGAAATGGTAGTTTGGGGAATTAAACGAGTTTATACCTACAGAAACATTGAAAACATTAAACATTCAACAATGCTAGCCATTGTTACATGGTCTTTATCATCATCATCTTAAAAATACTGTACTTGCAGTTTTTTCTGGTGTCTACTGAATATTAAGAATAAAAGTATAATTATGCTTATGACACTGTATTAGCTCCCTCCTTAACAGTTGGCATCTCTTCTACCTTGTTTTGAAATGTTCTAGGACATCTTTTAAACATTTTGTCGTTAATAGTTCTTGTTTCTTGTTAATGGTTCTTGGTCCTCACTGTTCAGATTTGTCTGTCTCACAAAGTTATCTGTTAAGAGTGTGCAGAAAATCTAGTTATGGGTTCTATATAAATAAAGCACTCTTGCTTATATCTACTTGAGATAAATTGGTTTCATTAAGATCAAGCAAATTATTCTAGGCTGAATATAGAGGAGTATTGCTTGACTGATGTGTAGTTATGAAATGACTTGTTGACTTTAGGTTCCCCTATTACGCACCCCATTTATCATGCCAACTTCCCCCATATTTTGTTTAAAAATCATCATCTTGAGGCCAGGTGTAGAAGTTACAGCCTGTCTTCATGTGTCTATACTTTTGATAATCCATGGCATGGTAATTGGGTAGCATTGGTCAATCTCCATTCTCCTTTTTTTTGTGATTTCTGAGGAAAGGGAACTTCTGGTAATTCAGAAAATTCTCAATAATGAACTTAAAGGCTATTTACACTTTAGGCAAGATGGTGTAATGCAGAAGAGTGGAAACTTGAAATTATGTATTTTTTGGTTGTTGCTATGTATTGTTCTTTTAAAATGTGAAGCATCACATTTTCTTCACTCGTTGTAATGCATATTTGACTTTTGAAGAACAGCCAGATAAATATAGAAGGGATTTTAGAAATTGCAGCCTTTTCAGAGGCCAGTCCTTCAGAAAAAAAGTCAGCTACAGATTGAATGACCACAGTTTCAGACTAGGATTTGGTAGCATAGTAGTTAAATACCTAGGTTTAAGGTCAGACGTACCTTCTTTGATCCTTTTTTGGCTCCTGCTACATATCAGATATGTGATCTTGGACAAATTAATTTTCACTGTCTCAGGTTATCTATAAAGTGGTTATACTAGTGTCCACCTCATAGGATTCAGTGGTTACGTACAAGGTAGCTAGCGCAGTTCCTATTGTGTTAGAACTCTTTAAATGTTAACCGCTATCATCAGCATCCGCATTATTTCCTGTGAAAGCTCTTGAGACAGTGCTTTACTTGCTGACTAGCAAACATTTTGCTGAGGCTGTGGAAGTATATATATTTTCTTAGCTCAACATAGAAGGCAGTTTTACAGTCTAGTATTTGGGTTTTAGATGATTTTCTGCTGTATCTCCTTTGAGCTAAGAGATCTTGGCATTTGTAGAGAAAATATTGAATGAAAGTAATTGTTAAAGTCTTAATTGATAGAGAAATTAGCTAAATATTTCCTCTTCTGTTTTAAGATCCAGTAATCTAGAAACCGTATTTCAGATCCTAAAGAATAGTTGAGGTAAATAAAGGCCACTAACGTGTGGCCTCCTTCTTACAAGAATTGTTCTGTACACTGAAAATGTTTCCTTTTGAGAGAATTTAACTTTTTTCATATTAAGTTGAGATTTGACCTATAGTTTGAGAGTTTAAAACTAGTCTTCTATTAAGAAAGAAAATTGAAGTAAATATCCATTTCAATGAGATATGATAAATGTTGACATTTTTATAACCAAAGCACCATTCAAGATATAGATCAATTCCATCACCTCAGTCCTCACTCTCCCTTCCAATCACTCTTTATCCCTCTCCATACAAATTTACTGTTTTGATTTCTAATAGAATAATTATATTGGTTCTTGGACTTAATATAAATGGAATCATACAAGCATTTACTCTCGTGTCTGGCTTTCTTTGCTCATCACTATGGTTTTAGATTTGTCTATTAACAGTTAAATATACCGTTAATTCCTTCTTTTATTGCTGAATAAATTATGTGGTAAATTACGTAAATTTACCACAATTATGTCTATCCATTTTCCAAATGGTAGACTTTTGGATTGTTTGCAGTTTTTGACTATTGTAATAAAGCTGCTTTTAAAACATTTTTAAGTCTTATGGAAATAAATCATCTTCTCTCTGGAGTTAAATAGGGGTGGAGTTGGATCATTAAGGTAGGTATGTATTTAATTTTATTTTTTAAAAGGTAGATCTCTTTTCAAGGTGATGATATATTCCCACCAGCGGTGTGTGAAGTTCCATTTGTTCCATATCTCACCAGCATTTTGATATTGCTTGTTTATTTTCTCTTCAGCCATTCTCGTGGGTGAAAATGCGTATCTCATTGTGTTTTTCATTTGTGTTTCCTTGACGCTAGTGTTCGGTATCATTTATCAATAACTCTTTCAGAGTAATGAGTGGAGACTTTGTTACTTAGCAAGTACTTATTACCTACCTGCTGCATACTCAAGAGTATATGTCTAAGTTTTAGGAATATGTTTTTACCTAAAATCCAAATAAATTAAATATAAAAACTTTAAGTACTCACAGCATCCTTCTACTGTTTCATATTTACATAGTCTTTAGCTTTTATATTTTTGATAATGTTTATTAATACTTCCAACTAGATGATGATTATGTAAAAAAAATAAGATTGTTCTCATTGACGCTATTCATTAGTGGATGAAGAATTTTATTTTTGTTGCTTTCATTTGTTAGATGATACACGATTTATTTGAACTAGTGGCCTGATTATCATGAAATTTTTAATATTTGTACAATTTCAGGCCCCTAGCAGTCTTCTTGATGCTTTGGAACAACATTTAGCTTCCTTGGAAGGGAAGAAAATTAAAGATTCGACAGCTGCAAGCAGGTACATTATTCATTGTAAGGTAAAGAGCAGGAGTGGTTTTTCTGAGGGAGTCGGTAAATCCAGCTAAAGTTGCAAGCCACTTAATTTCTTTTTATCTTAATAATTATCTGTAAATGAGTTTAATCATAGTATCAATCTCATAGAATTAGTATTGGGATTTAAATGGGTTAATACATATAAATTCTTGAAAGAATTCTTACTCTCAATAAATGCCAGCATCTGTTAAGGTGATGACAGTAACTGCTTGGTTTAGACGTGTGTTTATAGTGTCAAGATTTCTCTTACAGATAATAATGCATTGATTTGTATCATGCTTTATAAGATACTTTCATGTTAATTTACTTAACCCTTACAGTAACTCTGAACTCTGTGAAATGTGTAGTTGTAACCCTGGGATTCAAACCTAGGATATCTGCATCAAATTTCATCATTTTTCTCTAAAGTCAGTTCATGGGGTTGGTTACTGATATATTTTAATCACTGAAAGTTTTGAGCTAATTCCCCAGGACAGTTAACCTAGCAAATTGAAAGTAACACACAGCCATTTCAGATCAATATGTAATATGATTTTTGCATTGGATTAATTCTCATGTTTTCTAATGAAGATTTCCTTTTAACAGCATGAAGGAAAAAAAATGCATAAAGTATAATGAGAACCTTCCTTTAGTTCTTTTTTGACTTTTTGATTGTTTTAGAATTTTCTTCTCTTTTTTAATAGTAAATTTATATAAATTCTAAAAGACGGTACCGTTACTGGATTTTAATACTTATTTTTAATCTCAGATTTGCACTTTGAATTTTCTAGTAGAGATTTAGAAATAATAGCCAAAACTATAAGGCTCATTTGTCTGAGAGAGTAATGAAAAATGTAGCCAAGTAGATTAGGTACACCACTTCACTTCGAATTTGTTGGGTATTTGCATTTCTATTACAACTATATTTTTATTATTACTTGGTCTTTGGAGTTGTTTTTTAAGAGAACAAAACAGAAGTTAGTTTTAGAGAATAAGACAGAATTTTATTTTGTCGCCCTCGGTAGAGTACTATGGCGTCACAGCTCACAGCAACCTCCAGCTCTTGGGCTTAGGTGATTCTCTTGCCTTAGCCTCTTGAGTAGCTGGAACTATAGGTGCCTTCCACAACGCCTGGCTATTTTTTGTTGCAGTTTGGCCAGTGTCGGATTCAAACCTGCCATCCTTGGTATATGGGGCCGGCACCCTACTCACTGAGCCACAGGTACTGCCCTGGAGTTGTATTTTTTGTTAGCTCATTCATAATATTGATTTTACATAGAATTTAAATGACAGTTTTTACCACTTTGTGTGCATACCGTAGCAATTATTGATCTTTGGTGTGTAGTAAAAGGATATTTAATAAAGGTCAGAATAGTTCTTCAGATTAGAGTTCTTTACCACATTTATTTAGCCTGGAACTAACATTTGGAAACTTAATGTTGGGTTTATGGTATGGATCAGTCTTTGATAAAAGGGAAAGGAAATTCCTTGCCGGTGCATTGTGAGTTTGAAATACTCAGTTTGAAAAGAAATTCTAGTTTGGCAAAAGGGCAGCACATAGAAAGGAGGTGCCACATGGATTGCTAAATGGACTGAAACCAACCTTCTTTGAAGAAACTGGAAGTCCTCTAGGGATGACATCTTTGGGGTTGTTGTAGGGAGGACATCTAGATACCCATTACTTACTATTAGTACTCATGCTTTGGTGTTCCTGTAGTAGACTACCAAAACCCTGGCTGTAAATTAGCAGAGCGTCTTACCCTGTGAGAAATTCAACACTTTTTCCCATTAGGACTTTTCAGAGAATATGTGGGCTCTTTCCCAGTTACACTGGTTCCCTCTCTCAGGGTTTGAGAGAGGCCAGTGTGCCCCATTCTATTGTTAACCCTTTCCAAAGTCAACTTTCAAAAGCAGTGAATGTGTAAGTCAGCATTCTTCTATTTGGTATAATCTTTTAGGTCACTAAGAATATTTCATCTGAATTACTGGTTTTAAGTGTATGTCTTAAGTTTGTAATTACAATTCCTATCCATGGCTGGTTTGCCAGGCCATTTTAAGACATGGTATAATGTGAAGTGCTTAGCAAAAAGCCCTATTACCTCTGTCCAATTATCCTAGGGCGACGACACTTTCCAATGCAGTCTCTTCCCTGGCAAGCACTGGCCTCTCTCTGACCAAAGTGGATGAAAGGGAAAAACAGGCAGCATTAGAGGAAGAACAGGCACGTTTAAAAGCTTTAAAGGTAAGTGTGGGCATTCTTTTTATTTGGGAAAGCAGGTACAGGTCTTCATAAAGTACATGGGGCCTCTACACAGACTAGTATTTAACTTATAGCTACCTAATGGGTTGAAACGGAATCTTGAATTTTCATCTTGACATGACATGGCCAAAGCAGTGAATATCTTTCTTGTATCAAAACAAAATCAGAAAATGTTTTTTTTTGTTTGTTTTTCCCCCCTAGAGGCTGTACAAACGAATCTGTTTCTGGAATCTTTATGGTTGTTCCCTTTCTCAACAGGAGCAGCGCCTAAAAGAACTTGCAAAGAAACCTCATACCTCTTTAACAACTGCAGCCTCTCCTGTGTCCACCTCAGCAGGGGGGATAATGACTGCACCAGCCATCGACATATTTTCTACCCCTAGTTCTTCTAACAGGTAGGGGGAGAAGTTAAAGTTACCTTTGAATATTTAGGTTGATGAAAGTATTTCAAATTGTATATAAAACTAGCACATTGTACCCCATAATTGCATTAATGTACACAGCAATGATTTAATTTAAAAAAAAAAAAAAAGAAATATTGCAGGGGTTTTCAGGTTTAAGCTTTTTAGGTTTACTTTGATTAATGATTTTATAATCATTGATTTACACAAAAGAGATGATGATAAATGGTGGTATTGGTGTAATACCTAAATACAAAGTGAGAAGAATTTATATTGTGTATTGGGGAGGCGGAAGATGGTTAAATTACTGGTTTATCCTAATTGGAATATAGTGGATATCTTTGGACAAACTTTTCATCGTACAAAAATTATGATTGAACACATATATGACCATTTATATGGGTATGTATTTCAGATTATCATTTCATTGACTATTAAGTGTCTTTCATGTCTATTTCCTGGTGTTAAATATTCTGTAACCTGAAACATAGTAATAGAATTTGGTTGACAGATTTCTTGGTAGTGAAGCCTCTTAGACCAACTTTAATAATCTTGTTGTTTAAGCTGCATGACATGGAAATACATGGCAACATATTTCCAGGCAAATTAGAATTGACTTTTTCTAAATCTCTCTGTTTTACCTCAGAGTAGTTTAAAGTTGTTTAGAAGTCAGATTCTGTTTGGGATCCTGGTTCTTTTATTTCTTAATCTATCTTGAAAAACTTTTCCCAAATGAGATAATGAACCACTAACAGTGGTTCTCGTCTTAAGCAAGCATCAGAATCACCTGGAGAGTTCATTTAAACCATAGATGTCTGGATCTCAACCCCAAATGTTTTAGTAGGGAGGGAGGGAGACCCAAGAATTTTCATTTTATAGTTGTTGGTATTTATCTTTTTAACTCACACTGGAAAGGTCTTTCTCTCACCTGCTGACTCTAATAACAAGCTCAGTGTAAGTTTTGATACTGAAGTGCTGCTTGCTTCGTGTATTCTAGATGCTACCTGCTCCCTAAAATCTTAGTAGGTATTGAATTTAGTTCTGTGTTTTTCTTAGCTTGTTTATTTACCAAGCTGCATTCCTTAATCCCCAGTCACATAACATTGATCCTAGTAAGAGACAAGTTCTCAAGTTGGAGACTTTGAAAAGAAGTTTGTCTTAGGAGAGATAAATGGAAGGAATTTTGATTGTTTCCTTTTCTTTCCTTTTTTTTTTTTTTTTTTTATTAAATTGCAAACACATAGATCATGTATACATTAATGCATTTATGGGGTACAGTGTGCTGATTTCATATAGAATTAGGAACCCTTACATCACACTGGTTAATACATTCCTCATCTCATTTTCTTAGTTATTGTGTTAAGACATTTATACTCTATACTAATAGATCTGACATGTACCCTTCATTATGCACCATAGGTGTGATCCCACCATTCACCCTCCCTGGATCTGACTTTCCTCTTCCTCTCCATCCCCCCACTTTCTTGGGCCATAGTTGTGATCTATTCTTTCATATGAAAGTGTGAGTGATTGTAAATTGGTTTCATAATAGTACTGAGTACATTCGATTTTTCTTCCATTCTTGAGATACTTTACTAAGTAGGATATGTTCCATCTCCATCCATGTAAACGTAAAAGATGTAAAGTCTCCATCTTTTTTAAGGCTGCATAATATTCCACTGTATACATATACCACAATTTATTAATCCATTCATGGGTCGATGGGCACTTGGGCTTCTCCCATGACTTGGCTATTATGAATTGAACTGCAGTGAGCAATCTGGTGCAAATATCTTTGTTATAAAGTGATTTTGGTCTTTTGGATATACGCCTAGTAGAAGAATTGCAGGGTCAAATGGCAGGTCTACTTTTAGATCCCTGAGTGTTGTCCATACTTCTTTCCAAAAGGGATATATTAGCTTGTACTCCCACCAGCAGTGCGGAAGTGTTCCCTTTTCTCCACATCCATGCCAACATCTGTAGTTTTGGGATTTTGTTATATGAGCTAATCTTACTGGAGTTAGATGATATCTCAAAGTGGTTTTGATTTGCATTTCTCTGATGATTTAAGGTGATGAGTAGTTTTTCAGGTGTCTGTAGGCCACGTGCCTATCATCTTCAGAGAAGCTTCTGTTCAAGTCTCTTGCCCACAATGAAATGGGATTACTTGTTCTTTTCTTATTAATAAATTTGAGTTCTCTATGGATTCTGGTTATCGAATCTTTGTCAGAAGCATAACCTGCAAATATCCTATCCCATTCTGAGGGCTGTCTGCTTGCTTTACTTACTGTATTCTTGGCTGTGCAGAAGCTTTTTAGTTTGATCAGATCCCAGTAATGTATTTTTGGTGTTGCTTCTATTGCCCCGGGGGAATCCTCCTCATAAAGTATTCTCCCAGGCCAATTTCTTCAAGTGTTTCTCCTGTACTCTCTCCAAGAATCTTTATAGTTTCTCATGTCTTAAGTTTAAATCTTTTATTCAGTGAGAGTCAATTTTTGTTAATGGTGAAAGGTGTGGGTCCAGTTTTAATCTTCTACAAGTTGCTCGCCAATTCTCCGAGCACCATTTGTTAAATAGGGAATCTTTCCCCCAATTTATATTTTTGATAGGCTTATCTAAGATCAAATGACGATCAATGTCTGGGTTCATCTCTTAGTTCTCAGTTCTGTTCCATACATCTACCTCTGTTTTGTGCCAGTACCATGCTGTTTTGATCACTAGATTTAAAGTATAATTTGAAGTCTGGTAGCGTGATTGCTCCTGATTTGTTTTTATTTCTGAGTAACGTCTTGGCTATTCGAGGTTTTTTCTGTTTCCATATAAAATGAAGTACTATTTTTTCCAGATCTTTAAAGTATGACAGTGGTGCTTTGATAGGGATTGCATTAAATTTGTAAATTGCCTTGGGTAATATGGACATTTTAACAATGCCAATTCTTCCCAGCCATGAGCAT
>CAUYPK010160600.1:0-10406 GCA_963574355.1 Loris lydekkerianus | reverse complement strand
ATCATGGGGCACCATACACTGGTTTTATAGACCATTTGACATATTTCTATCATACTGGTTAACATAGCTTTCCTGGCATTTTCTTAGTTATTATGTTAAGACATTTATATTCTACCTTTAGTAAGTTTCACATGTACCCTTATAAGATGCACCGTAGGTGTAATTCCACCAATCACCCTCCCTCTACTCATCCTCCCCCCTCCCTACCCTTCCTCTCCCCCTTCCCCATAATCTTAGGCTATAACTGGATTATAGCTTTCAAATGAAAGCTTTCATAGTAGGGCTGAGTACATTGGATACTTTTTCTTCCATACTTGAGATGCTTTACTGAGAAGTATATGTTCCATCTCCATCCATGTAAACATGAAAGAGGTAAAATCTTCATCTTTCTTTAAGGCTGCATAATATTCCATGGTGTACATATACCACAATTTATTAATCCATTCATGGGTTGATGAGCACTTGGGCTTTTTCCATGACTTACCAATTATGAATTGGGCTCCAATAAACATTCTGGTATAAATATCTTTGTTATAATGTGATTTTCAGTCTCCTTCCTAGTAGAGAAATTATAGGATTGAATGGCAGGTCTATTTTTAGATCTCTAAGTGTTCGCCAAACATATTTCAAAAGAAATGTGTTAATCTGCATTCCCACTAGCAGTGTAGAAGTGTTCCCTTTTCTCCACATCCACGCCAACATCTCTGGTCTTGGAATTTTGTGATATGGGTTAATCTTACTAGAGTTAGATGATATTTCAAAGTAGTTTTGATATGCATTTCTCTGATGATTAAGGATGATGAGCATTTTTTCATATCTCTGTAGACCGTGTGCCTGTCTTCTTCAGAAAAGTTTCTCTTCAAGTCCCTTTCCCAGCCTATGATGGGATCACTTGTTCTTTTCTTGCTGATATGTTTGAGTTCTCTGTGGATTCTGATTATTAAGCCTTTGTCAGAGACATAAACAGCAAATATCTTCTCCCATTCTGAAGGCTGTCTGCTTGCTTTACTGTGCAAAGCTTTTTACTTTGATCAGGTCCCAGTAGTGTATTTTTGAAGCTGCTTCAATTGCCCAGGGAAGGGGGGGTCCTCCTCATAAAATACTCACCCCCGATTTCTTCAAGGGTTTTCCCTGCACTCTCTTCTAGTATTTTTATAGTTTCATGTCTTAAGTTTAAATCTTTAATCCAGTGAGACTCCATCGTATTTAATGGTTAAAGGTGTGGGTCCAGTTTCAGTCTTCTACAGGTTGCCAGCCAGTTCACCCAGTACCATTTGTTAAATAGGGAATCTTTTCCCCACTGGATGTTTTTAATTGGCTTGTCAAAGATCAAATAATGGTAAGTAGCTGGGTTCATCTCTTGGTTCTCTATTCTGTTCCATAAATCTACCTCTCTGTTATTGTGCCAGTACCATGCTGTTTTGATCACTATTGATTTATAGTATAGTCTGAGGTCTGGTAGAGTGATTCCTCCTGCTTTGTATTTATTTCTGAGTAATGTCTTGGCTATTCGAGGTTTTTCTGATTCCATATAAAATGAAGTATTACTTTTTTCAAGATCTTTAAAGTATGACAGTGGAGCTTTAATAGGGATTGCATTAAAATTATATATTTCTTTGGGTAGTATGGACATTTTAACAATGTTGATTCTTCCCAGCCATAAGCATGGTATGTTTTTCCATTTGTTAACATTTTCAGCTATTTCTTTTCTTACAGTTTTATAGTTCTATTTATAAAGATCTTTCACGTCCTTTGTTAGGTAAATTCCCAAATATTTCATCTCCTTTGGCACTACTGTGAATGGAATAGAGTCCTTAACTGTTTCTTCAGCTTGACTATTGTTGGTATATATAAAGGCTACCAATTTATGAATGTTAATTTTGTAACCTGAGATGCTGTTGTATTCCTTCATCACTTCTAAGACTTTTGTAATAGAATCCCTGGTGTTTTCCAGATATACAATCATATCACCTGCGAAGAGTGAAAGTTTAATCTCTTCTAACCCTATATGGATACCCTTGATCGCCTTTTCTTCCCTAATTGCAACAACTAAAACTTCCTTTATAATGTTAAAGAGCAGTGGAGACAATGGGCAACCTTGCCTGGTTCCTGATCTGAGTGGAAATAATTTCAATTTAACTCCATTCAATATGATATTGGCTGTGGGGCTGCTGTAGATGGCCTCTATCAGTTTAAGAAATGTCCTTTCTATACCAATTTTCTTAAGTATTCTGATCTTAAAGGAATGCTGGATATCTAAAGCTTTTTCTGCATCAATTGAGAGAATCATATGGTCTTTGTTTTTTAATTTGTTTCTGTGCAGAATTATACTTATAGATTTACGTATATTGAATCAGCCTTGAGACCCTGGGATAAAACCAACTTGGTCATGATGTATAATTTGTTTGATGTGTTTCTGGATTCTATTTGTTAGGATCTTGTTGAATATTTTTGCATCTATATTCATTCGTGATATTGGTCTATAATTTTCTATTCTTGTTGGGTCTTTTCCTGGTTTGGGGATCAGGGTGATGTTTGCTTCATAGAAAGTGTTGGATAGTCTTCCTTCTTTTTCTACATTTTGGAACAGGTTGAATAACATAGGTACTAATTCCTCTTTAAAGGTTTGGTAGAATCCTGACATGAAGCCATCTGGTCCAGGGCTTTTCTCTTTAGGAAGGTTTGTATGGTTGATGCTATTTCAGAACTTGATATGGGCCTGTTCAACATTTCTACTTGATTCTGGATAAGTCAAGGAAGATGACATGCTTTCAAGTAATGGTCAATTACCTTCAGATTTTCATATTTCTGTGAATAAAGTTTCTTGGAATATTCATTAAGGATTTTTTGAATTTCTGAGGAGTCTGTTGTTATTTCGTCTTTGTCGTTTCTGATTGATGAGATTAGTGATTTTACTCTTTTTTTTTTTTTTTCTGGTTAGATTAGCCAAAGGTTTATCTATTTTATTGACCTTTTCAAAAAACCAACTTTTTGATTTATTGATCTATTGTATAATTCTTTTGTTTTCAATTTCATTTAATTCTGCTCTAATTTTGGTTATTTCTTTTCTTCTACTGGCTTTGGGGTTGGAATGTTCTTCCTTTTCCTGTTGCTTGAGATGTCCCATTAAGTTGTTAACTTACTCTGTTTCCGTTCTCTTGAGGAAGGCTTATAGTGCTATAAATTTCCTTCTTAGGACTGCCTTTGTGGTGGCCCAGAGGTTCTGATAATTCATGTCTTCATTGTTGTTTTGTTCCAAAAACTTGGCAATTCCTTCATAATCTCATCTATGACCCAGCTATCATTTAGCATAAGGTTATTAACTTCCATATTTTTGTCTGAGTATGCAGATTCCTGTTTTTACTGAATTCAACTTTTATTCCATGCTGGCCTGAAAAGATGCAAGGAACAATTTCTATTCCTTTAAATTTACTGAGGTTAGACTTGTGACCTAAGATGTGATCAATTTTGGGGTATGTTTCGTGGGCTGATGAAAAGTATGTATATTCAGATTTGTTGGGATGAAATGTTTTGTAGATGTCTGCTAAATCCAAATATTGTATGGTTAGGTTTAAATCTAAAATTTCTTTGCTCAGCTTCTTATTGGAGGATCTATCTAACACTTCCAAAGGAGTGTTAAAATCTCTGACTATTATGGGATTGGAGGAAACCAAGTTGCTCATGTCTGTTAGAGTTTCTTTATAAATTGAGGCACACTCTGATTGGGTGGATAAATATTAATAATTGAAATCTCATCATATTGAGTATTACCCTTAACAAATATGAAGTTACCATTCTTATCTTTCCTTACTTTTGTTGGTTTTAAGCCTATTGTATCTGCAAATAGAATTGCAACAACTGCTTTTTTTCTGATTTCCAATTGCCTGAAATATGGATGACCATCCAGTCACCATGAGTCTATATTTATCTTTTAATGTAAGATGAGATTCTTTTATGCAGCAGATATCTGGCCTGAGTTTTTGTATCTAGTCAGCCAACCTGTGCATCTTTAGAGGACAGTTTAAGTCATTCACATTAATGGAGAATATTGATGTGTCTTGGAATATCTGGGGTATCAAGTTTTTTGAAAGTCCAGTGGATATTTTTAATCCTTTTGCCACTGTGGAAGTTGGAGTTTGATCAAAAGTTTCT
Organism: Loris lydekkerianus; assembly: GCA_963574355.1. Lineage (NCBI taxonomy): Eukaryota > Metazoa > Chordata > Mammalia > Primates > Lorisidae > Loris > Loris lydekkerianus. The sequence continues at coordinate 6,254 of CAUYPK010160600.1, read as the reverse complement.
GAATGAGTTTACTTTTGTGGTAGAGAAGAGGGCTGGTCATTATTGAGGATAGATGTGAGAATATCCTGAAGAGCTGGTTGGTTATGGCAAATTTCTTCAACATGTGAATGTCATTATGGTATTTAATTTCTCCATCATAAATGAAACTCAGTTTAGCTGAATACAGGATCTTGGATTCAAAGTTATTTTAAGAGTTTAAAAGTCTTTGACACCCCACCCCCCCTTTCTGAATTGAAAGGTTTTAGGAGAGAGTTCTGCAGTCATTCTAATATTCTTCCCTTTGTAGGTTATGGTTTTCTTATGTCTGGCTGCTTTCAGAATTTCTCCTTCATATTAACTTTAGTGATGTTAATTATGATGTGCTTGGGGGGATGTCTTATTTGGTTTGAGTCATGCTGGGGTTCTGAAACTGTGTTCTGTCTGAATTTCAGAATCTCTTGGCATGTCTGGAATATTCTCTTTAATAATTTCATGGAGAAGAGCCTCTGTGACTTATGAAGCCACTTCATTGCTTTCAGGGATTCCAGTGAGGCAGATATTAGCCTTCTTCGAAATATCGCAGAGCTCTATGAGAGAATGATCTGCTTTTGCTCTCCATTTCTCTTCCTCTTTGAGAGTTTAAGAGCTTTCAAAAGCTTTGTCTTCAATGTCAGAAATCCTTTCTTCTGCTTGCTCCACTCTGTTACTGATGGATTCTACTGGGTTTTGTTTGTTTGTTTGTTTTTTTGTTTTTTTCAGATCATGGAGGGCTGCAAATTCTTGCTTTAATGTGTCAAAATCTTTGGTGGTTTTTTCTTTAAATTTGTTGAATTCTTGAGACAACTTTTGACACTCTCTTCAAATTTCTAATTCCAACTTTTCCTCCATTCTATTAATCTTGTTTGCAATCCAAATTCTGAATTCGATTTCTGACATCTCAGCCATCTGTTTATGAATGGGATCTTCAGTTACATCTGCCATATTTTTCTTTAGGGGGTTGATTTACTCTGGTTACTCATGTTACAAGAGTTTTTCTGCTGATTCCACCCCAGGATTATTTTAACACCATTTGACTAGAGATAATAGTAATCCACTAGAGTGGATAAAGAAAAGTTGGGTTCAGTGCTCCAGAAATAGTGATTAACCAGTTTTTTGCCCAAAATCTGGGGCTGATGTCTGTACTTTTTCCCCTGGAGCCTTGCTGAGGACCCTTACAGTGCTACATCCTGAGAAATTGGGGACCTGCTTGGTGTGGTGGGGCTAAGTGGCTCTGTCTTGTTTTTAGCTCGTCTCTGTCCGACCCTAGTGAAACAATTACTCTGGGTTGAATTCTCAGCTGTGGAGAAATGCTAGCAATTAAGTCACCCTGCCCCCCACAGGCAACAATTGGAAAAGAAAAATCAAACCTTCTTATAACCGCACACCCAGGGCACCACTTGGATAGTCCTCGGGCAATTGGCTCAGTTCAAAAGGTCCAAATAAATTGTCTCAGTCAGCACCTGTCTCAGGTGGGAGAGTTTAAAAGGTCTCTGGCAACTAGATCGCAGGGTTCTGCTGACAACTCTAATATGACTTGCTCCAGTCCTCTAGAAGGTCAGGAGGATTCACCCAGCAAATAGATTAGTCTGGAAAGTTTGATGCCTCCTTCACTACCTTGCACCTCTGTCACACCCAGTCACTGATAACCCCATTGGGCTGTGACCCAATAAGTTGCCTCCAGTGAGCAGATGCTCCAGGGATTTGCACCTGCCTGAATCACAAGGAGATCTACATCTCCTCAGTCAGGCCACTGCTCTCTGCCACTATCCAGCAGGGGGAGGTGAGGCCTGACAACCTTGGGTGTTTAATGGAGGCTGAGGCTGTTCACTCAGTTCAGCCCCACCCCTAACTGACACAATAGAACAACCTTGCAGAATTTGTTTCTGTCCTTGCTAAATTCCTCTGCAGTAGAGAAGCTATTTTGAGTTCACAGATCCTGTGCCTCAGGCCCTGTCTGTGCTGCTGTATGGTCTCAGCTGTAGTTGTATTTGCAGCATGATTACAGGTCAGTTCCACCCTCTGCCTTCCCTCCTTTGTTTAGGCTGATGATCCCCTGGGGGCTGGGTGTGTCTTAGGCTCAGTAAAGCAGTCCTCTGGGTCAGCCCCTACCTGGGAATCAGCTGGCTCTGTGCATGTGTTTTCTTGTCCCTGTGCTCCACCCAAGCTGGTACTCAGGCAAACCCTTTACTTACGGGGCCTGCGTTTCCATCCCAGATCTGTTCTGTCAGTAGTTGCTACCTGAAAAGATGCCCGACCTCCTCTGTTTTCCCAGAGAGACAAGGGGTCTGACTCGGAATATCAATGGGTGAGCCCTATTTTTGCAAAAAACGGCTGCTGCTCTGCGCCTCAGGACACCACCGCTCCTGTGTGGTTCCCTTTCTGCTGACCATTCTCTCCTCACTCCCATGCCACAAAATCAGCACTGACCAGCAGCAGTCCAGGCCCTGTCCACACCTCTTGAGAAAACACCCGATAATCTGGACTCCTAGGGAGCAGGTCTCCAGGCCTCAGAGTTAGAGTGGAGGGGAGTGCTGGGAGCTCAGAATTGCAGGTAGAAAATATATACAGTTTTACACAGTTTTATGCCTGGCAGGAGAGCACCATCACACCCTAGTAGGGGAAGTAGGTCCAGTTTTTAGAGGGTCTCTCCTGTGGAGTATAATGGGAGAACTTTTGAACTCTGCTCATTTGTTTATGGGGTACTCTGAGATGTTCTCATGGAAGACAGGACTCCCGTCTGCTTGGTGATGGATTTTGTACCTTTTGTTTATATCCTTGGGGTCGCAGCTTGCCTCAGCAGGGTTGATGTGCGTCCTTCAACCTTCTTTCTTGGCACAGCTATAATCCACCAAGTTACTTGCTAAATTTCTATCCTTTAATTCTCATTCTTGATGGGAGCATCTGTGGAAAACTGGCTTCAGTCAGCCATCTTGTCTCCACACCACAAAAATAAAACAATTTTGTTTTATTTTCATTGATATGGGTTTATATGAATTATTTGAACTTTATGTTTTCCATTTAAAATCTGTCATAATGTCCTTCCAAATTCACAAATATTTGATATAAATTTAGTTCATCATCTTCTGATAATTTATAGTTTTATAAAAATAAATTCAATTTATATTCAGCTATTTTTCTCTACTTGGGTATCAATTTTGTTAGTAGATTATTTTTCTACTTGTCGTAGGGCATACCTGTATCTTTCAGTTATTGATAATTCAACATCTGTAGAAAAATATATAGAAGAAAAATACTAGGTCCAAATATACATATATTTTAAATATTAATAAATACTGCCAGATTACTTTCTAAAGTGTTATAATTGATAAGCTCAGCAACAGTTTATAGGAATATCTATTCCTCTACAACTTTCAGTGTGAAGTTGATAAATGATATTTCATTGCTGGTTTAATTTGCATTTTTCTGAGTTTTAGTAATGTTAGTCATCTTACAATATGCTTATTGCCCTTTTCCATTTTCTCTCTGTAACTTATTTGTTCATATTATTTACCATTTTCAATTAAGTTGTTTTACTTATTAATTTCTAGAAGCCATTCACATTAACTTAAAATGGTACTTTGTATTTCTCTGTCATATACATCCATATTTTCTACCTGTGCTCTATCATTTGTATTTCGATATTGTTTACAGTATGCTTTCTTTTTACCATATGTACACTTACATTTTAATTAAATCAGCCCTTTCTCTATTTCATTATATGTTTTGGTTTATAAAACCTCCTCACCTGCAAAGATAATCCAGAATTTTGTTAATTTTGATTGTTCTTATGTCTAACACAAACCTGACAGAAAAAGATACATCATCCCTTTGCCATTACAAGATGGTGTTGAACCCTCAGGGTGTCCAGCCATTTTTTTTTCTTCCTTTTTCCCCACAAAAATTGGAAGAATAAGAGTTGTCTTGGCCACAAATTCAATACACAAACACTAATAAGCAATGATGAGGAAAAAAAAAGGTTCATGCATATATGACACCATAGATAAACAAAACAGGTCTCAAGTAATCCACATGTGTCCTGAGGGCTGCAGAATGGACACCTCTATGTGAGTTTGGGGTTATAGGACCAAGGGATTAAACTGCCTTTGCACAGAAATAAATCTCATTCAGAATTTGCTATGGATCAATCCTCAGAAAATGTTACATAATAATATTATGTGAATAAGATACCATCATATTAGACTGTGAGGGATTCTTTTAGTATTGAAGAACCTCAGAACTGAGGATGTACAGTGCTGGAACTGATGTTACCATTGTCATTCTGTGGAATCTTATTTTACAACCAAGTTTAGAAACCTAATGAACTCAATTAAATGATGTTTATAATCAAAAATGATAAGATGGATGCTTTTTTGTTTGTTTTTAAATCTAATCCAATAGCGTATCTTACTGCGCTTTGTTCATCTTACCTCCAAAATCCATGTTTTATTTCTTGCTCCACACCTTCTTACTACATAGACAGGGTTCTCCCTCTTCCTGAAGTCTTTGGCTATCTAGGCCTTAGAAGGCTAGAGTCCATCATAGGATATAAAAATAAGACAGAGCAGCATCTGATTATGACACAGATGGACTTTATTTCTGATGGACAGGAAATAAGCAAGTTATTGACTAGAATTAGGAGGTAGTTCTCTTTGAACATTGATGAGGAGTCATCTGGCACTGGTTCTTAGTGATGAGGAGTCATCTGGCAGTAGTTCTTAGAGAAATTCTCAGCCACAGGAAGACAGGTGCATTAGTGAATGATGACTCAGCTCCCAGGAATAAGGGTCTCATGAACCATTTTCATAGGGGGAAGAAAGTCTTTCTGGATTTATTAATATGGCAGCTGGCCCTCTCCCTTTTAAGGAAATTTTGTATTAATAGCTAAACCTCTCAGCTGAGAACTACTGATAATAATGTATTTCATTTTGCCACCTTCTCCTCAATACTCTGAGAGTTCCTCTCTCATATTGATTTCTATGGCTGCTCATTAAGTATGTGTTCTTTATTCTTCTCTTGCTGAAACATACTGTTATTTTTCTTTTGTTTTGTTTTTGACAGACCTTGTTAGCTTATTAAAACAATGTTTTTTGCATCATTAAAAATAAAAAATATATATATTTTGAAGACAGAAATAAATAATGTTTGTAGTCTCTTAAGAAGTGAGAAGAAAGTGACATCTTCTTAGTGTAAAAATAAATGGAAATAAAAGTACCATAGTTTACTTTTCAATTTTAAAAAAACCCTGAATACTTTTAGGCAGTAAATTAGCAATAGCCAACTAAAGAAATAATGAAGCCATATATTTGTCTTGATAGAAATGTATATGATTCTCAAGAAAGAAAGAAGTTAGCAAGAAAGGGACAATATTTTAATAAAGAAATGTATGTTTTTCAGTTTTCTAAAGGCAGAATCTCATATTCTTGTGACATAGCTTATCTAGAAGCTACTGTTTTTTGTATGATAAAGCAGGAAAAATACATTATATGAAATATATAAACAGATGTGAATAAATTATACAAAGCTACTTCCAATCCAAGATATATTGCTGCTCTTTAAAAATCTCTTATTGTCTGAAGCTTCATATCTTCTTCACTATTACATTGGTTTTTCTCTGCATAATAAAATTCATTAATTTGTTCGCCCATGTTCTGGAATTCTTTGGGAACAGTTGATGCTGAACATTTCTACTGGACATGAATATATTTTTTGTCCAATCTATTATCTTAGTCTCATTTTACTTCAGTGAATTTCACTTTTTTAGGTGAAGGAGGATACTCCCGCCATCTTCATAGAGTCAAGTTATAACATTTTTAAAAATCTGAACCTTAGCTAGGTCCATAAGCTCTCAAATTTTTAAATAATTGCCCACTCTTGACCAAAGTATCTAAGGGTAGTCATATATATATATATATATGACATATATATTTATGGGGGTAGGTGCACGCTCACAGGTGCATATGTACATATGTGTGCATGTGTGCACATGTTGTTTCTTTTTTTTATTTTATTATTTTTTTATTTATTAAATCATAGCTGCATACATTAATATGACTATGAGGCATCATACACTAGCTTCATAGACCATTTGACACATTTTTTCATCCCAATAGTCAACATAACCTTCCTGGCATTTTCCTAGTTACCGTGGCATGACATTTACATTTCACATTTGCTGAGTTTCACCCTTACCCTTGTAAGATGCCCCGTAGGTGTGATTCCACCAATACCCCTCCCTC